>OX442369.1:17255344-17522844 GCA_949357725.1 Hyperoplus immaculatus
GCGAAAATGATCATTATGGGGACCATATACAGGCCGTTAGTAATTTAGAATGAGCTACCGAGCTCAAAGGTAATAGCACTGGAGGGGAGCAGAGCATGAATTTTTAAAAAGTTTTCCTACTGTAAAAAGAGAGAGAGAGAGAGAGAGAATAGACCTCAAATGGCCATCATCACACACACAAGGGGGAAGGTGGTAACAGAGCGAGCGGCCGGAGCCACTGCTGCTATTTGATGCCACACGGAGCAGTTATTGAGTGAGTGAGTGAGTGAGTGAGTGAGTGAGTGAGTGAGTGAGTGAGTGAGTGAGTGAGTGAGTGAGTGAGTGAGTGAGTGAGTGAGTGAGTGAGTGAGTGAGTGAGTGAGTGAGTGAGTGAGTGAGTGAAGTGATTGACATAATCACAATCGTAATAATTGCCACGGAAATAACGCTGCCAATCAGGCAATCATGTTGGGTGTGCGGGACTATGGTAATTGGAAAACATGGTGACAGACAGTATCAGCGCCAGCCGTCCCCACCGCTATAGGGATGCTAAATTGCAAATGGCACAACACAAGCGTATACAAGAGCAGAGCCACGCAAGATATATAGACAGACTGGCCTTTTCATAGTCCCATGAGGAAAGAAGTGTGAACAGAATATCATGACTCGGTATAGACACATGCGCTTTCTTCATTCTTTCTAGATGAGCCTCGTTCTTCCATGCAAATCTAACAAACACTAATGTCTGACGATGACGACATTTTAAGACAGTGTCGGTCATTATATGCCCAAGCCAATATGTTGGCAAGAAAATTTCACATGTGTTCTGATCATGTTAAAATATGTCTCTTTAGAGCATATTGCACTCCCCTGTATACTGCCCCCTTATGGGGTAAATTGAAAAAATCTAGTATGCACCGACTACAGGTTGCGTACAACGATTGTTTTAGGATCTTGCTTAAAAGACCAAGGTGGAGCAGTGCAAGTGAGCTATTTGTCAATGCAGGTGTTAACACCTTACAAGCTTTATTGAGGAACTTTATATATCGTTTTATCTGTCATTTTATCATTGGTTGTTATGTGTTGTATTCTTATTTATGTGTGTGTTGTCTATTTCTTGTATTGTGTGTTTTTTTAAATGGACCTTGAGTCTAATGATAAAAGTTGATGATGACTAGGAAATGTTTTGGTTGCCAAGCCACACAATCGTGAGATTTCCCAAATCAAATTTTTATTTAGGTGTTGAATCAGAAAACGTGTCCATAACTTTATGACCGTTCCATGGTGCCCCTCTGGTGACATTGTGTAGCAACTGTCTTTTAGAGCGACCGCATATGAAGTCCATGCAAAGAGTTTGAGATCAACGGGAGGCTGTATGACTCCACTTGATAAACATGCAGAGACGAGAGGGAAAAGGAGAGAAACAACAAGGAGAAATGCACTTACTGGTAATTGTGAGATACATTTCAGTCTGTGTGTAAGTAGCGAGTTAGCTACAGCTTCATCTATCTGCACATTTGGAACCAAACAATGGCGGCAAAAAAAACACATTTGTATGGGTAAAGTGCCAAAGGAAAATTGACTTCCACTACCTTCAGACACCTTCAGCTATAGTCGTTAAATACTAAATATTGCTCTATAAAATTGGTGCCTTTTTGCACTTTTTTGATTGTGTTCTTGGTGTTTATGTAATGTGTGATACCCTCAACGTTTAGAATTGAACTCTTTTGTGCTGTCCTCTTAAGTATAAAAAATTGTGTATTTCTTTATTTTTCTAAATTAAATTACATCAATTGTCTGTCTACCATAATAAGCCTCTCCTTTTTGTCCCCTGCCCTCCACACTAAATGCCTGGGCTAGGAAATTGTCTTTCCACAACGGGCCATTGTGGCCTCAGGTTGACTCAACCTGAAGTTCACCCCTCTTACACACCCTGCTTTCCTCGCCGTGCTAATCCCCTGGGTGCATTTTACTGCACACGGCTGGCTGTTTGTCTCAGGCTTCAACTTCCAACCTCGGGGCAGGTAGCAGTAATAGGCTATACAGGAAACAACATTGAAGCTGGGTGCTGTAGTGTAGATCCTAATGAGAACACGAACGAACACACACACACACGCACACACACAAACACACGCGTCTCTTGCCCGAGCCACAAGGGAATTTGATTATTAAAAATGGTTCTTGTGCAGCAAACATGCCAGTCACTGGATTCTCAGGGCTTTTATGTAAAGTGCTACTCTCAGCCCACCCTTCACAGAGGAAGAGTCGGTCGACAGCAGCAGTGTTTCTAAATATAAACAGGTCTACTTTTATTTTTGGATGAAATGAAAGTATTAGCTACAAAAGGAGCTGGTTAATATTCCTGGATAGATGAGAGTGAGCCAATAATTAATAACTCTACTGAAACACGTTTGTATGGTTTTAAAGAGCTGCTTTTGTACTCATGTAGAGCACTCCTTATAATACCCGCAATATAATCTGGAAATACATTTACACTACAAGACACCTACATTGGCTGCAAGATCGTATCAGCCAGTTCTCATATTCCAGGCAGGTACTTGTAACAAATTCTAAGTGGCTCCATCTGCCGTGACAGCCTTCGGTGAGTGTGCATTTGTGAACGCAAATGTGTCTCAGAGAGTGTGTGTGTGTGTGTGTGTGTGTGTGTGTGTGTGTGTGTGTTTGTGTGGGCAATGCATGTGTGCCCACATGAGTGATTGAGTGTGCTCACCAGATTTTGTCATCACATGCTTTCATGGCTCTGTGAGCTCTTGGAGAAACCCACATTTTCCAAGTCAGCAGTTTCAAGCAAACGCACACACGCGCGCACACACACACACACACACACACACACACACACACACACACACACACACACACACACACACACACACACTCACTAACACTTTGTTTCGGTTACGTCTCTGCCGCTGGTTTGCTGGCTGTTCCACTGCCTCACCAAGTCCACCAAAAGATCTGGCACTTTTTTTTCCCGAATGTGTTGCACCTCCCCCCCCCCCCCCCACCCCACCCCCTGTTGCCATGACGATTTCACACAGTGCATGAAAATGCCCCATCTCCTGTTTTCCAAATGAATAGAAATTACTTGAAAGTAAGGTCTCTCTTTCTGTTCTTAAAGCAGTCCTTACTCTACATATCTTTGTTCCTCCTTGTTACTGGCAATGTCTTCACCATCAATATGACGCACTGTGTGGTTGTTTTATGTTGAATTATGATACCAATAATGCCACTTATACTCTCGTTTTTTACAGTGCACAAGAAGGAATTGTAATAAAAAAAGCATTTGGTTAGAGCTGTCAACTCCTAACAGCATTGTGCACAGACATTTAGAATTGCCCATGATACACATTTCCTGCTGCAAGGTCACAGCTAAAGAACACAACAATCTATGACAATGTTAATAGACAAGAAGAAGAAAGTTTGAGAACAGCTTTGTAAACTTGATGTTGAATATTAATGCCAACTTTGTTTGGGGGAATGTATGTCTAAAACGGGACAGTCCATTTAGAAGCAGGAAATATATACGCCACTGACACTTTTTCTTCTGTTTGTTTCCTCGCTGATCTGTGGCCCAAAAGTAATTTATGGGAATAATTACAGATAATCGTATTCAATTATGCATTATAATGCTAATTTGACTAATAATACAATTTAATGAAGACAGCCTTGACAATTTATAATTCACCAAAGTAGAACGCTTTGCTACTTAATCTGCTTTTCCAGTAGACCCGTGAAAATCTATTGGTTTAATCTTTCACTGCAAATCCCCTAACCACATTCACTCTGGAGTGATGTTGACAGTGCACTTAAAATACAGGTGGTCTGTTTTAGATGGAGAGGTTAATAACACACATATAGATGTTATAATCATAAATATTGATGTTGTAATATAACCTAGACCTAGAGGCCATACATGTTCAGGGTCCTCAAAGGTCATGTCATCATGCCACACTATCAAATTCACCACAAAACTGATTATCACCTCATCACACGTCCTACACATATTACTGTTTATGGAAGGGGCCAAATTCTATACACTGCAGTTTTTTTCCCCTGGTCCCTCCATGATTTGTTTCATCCAGTCAGTTCATGCAGTGAGCAGTGATCGGTTGAAATGTAGAAGGTGACCTTTTGCTTGGAAGTGCCAGCGCCATTAGCTAAAGGTCAAACAAGACGACACATTCAACATTAGCCACAGCTCAACCGGCAGTGACACCAAACCACACAGGACCGCCAAACCCCACGCAGTCATTGTTCAAAAGGATTGATCTGCTCGTGTGTAGCACATGTGGTTCACTTCATACAGACCTGACAATGACGAACTGCTATACCGAATGCAGATTAGGTGAATAAAGTTCTAGAATTATACGGATAGGAACATGTCATGAAAGACCAAAGTGGCTGGGGAAGAATGGCTGTACTCCCTGAGTAGCCAGTTTGGCCGAGTTCACGCTATTCAAGTTGTATCACGAGCAAGCGAGTGGGATACACTTCTGTTAGCTTAGTTAGCTTTGATGTAAAACTGGTTTGGCAATATAGGCTACTTGGAACAGCTACGACATCTGCTACTTTGTGAAAAGAGCGAAAAAGGTGTCAACACACTGTGATTATAAATATGTAACAAAAAGAAGTAGTCATTTTACTGGTGTGACTACTATAGTGGCTATCCACCGCTACCAATAACAAAAGATTTCTGGGCTTTTACCACCCTGCCAACATTGCAAGATTGTAGAATTAGGGTTCAGTTCAGTTCTTGAATTTCAAGCCAGCAAAGGCCGCTAAATCATGACTCATCATACATCTCACTAGCCTGGTCCTACCAGACCATCATACTTAATTTCATTTGTACATAAGGTCTGGAACTGCTCTATTGGCAAACGTTCACTCACTTGGAGGCGGGTGTCTGTTGAAGTTTAAAACTATTGGATCTACCCAGTGCCACTCTGGATCTGCCAACCAATCGCATAACGTTTGGGGCTTGACGTTATGTTATGCATCGGCTTCCGAGCCACTCCCTCTGTGCGCTGATTGGACCGGCAGAAATCTGGCCGGAGAAAACCTAAGAATATACCGCAGACCCAGACTGACTACTGCAGGGAAAATTAAATTTGAGCGGAAGTAGGTAGGCGGGCGGAGCCAGGCTAACATCTCACAGGTACACTATTGAAACAAATATGCTAAGTCCGCAGCCTTTAATTTCATGGTTCTATTTTTTACGTGTAACGTGGAAAAATACTATGGATATCAATTCAAGTCATTAACTACCAAAATCATAACCGAGTTAAAAAGTTATTTTCGACATGAAGGGGTATTCTTGAATTTTCCCAGAAAGAGTTTTTTTGATTATGCCAACGTCACTTGAACGCAGCATTCACTGCAGGCCGTTCAGGTCTGATAGTGGGAGCGGCGGGGCACTGAAATGAAATGTTATCGGGGCTATTCGTCATGATATCTTACTTATCGGAATGACGTAATAATTAATAATTATCGTGCAACCCTAATTTAAACTATACATTTTGTGGGGAAATACCTTTATAACTCATAGAGTGAGTTAATTCCACATTGGAGGCACTGCACTATTATTTCTAAATCATTTCATTTGTTACATACCCCTGTGAATAATATTGTCTACTGCAGTGGTTTGCCCCGTTGTGGCGCGGATGAATATGTGAAAAAAAATAAAAATAAAATATATATATATATTTTTTTGTGTTTTTGATATTAACATCATATTAAGCAAATGTAAGTTATCTTACAAAAAAAGTAATACAATGTTTTGGTCTAGATAGTTAATAGCCTAATAATTGAATCAGATCATCTGGGAGATAATCCGAGGTTAACTGATCACATCACATTCACGTCCATGCACAGTGTGTATTGAGTTTATTTAAAAACATTTGGATATGGGGCTGTCCTCAGTTTCCCATGCACTGTGTATAGTCTACAGCCTATTTCAGCCTTGTCTGTGGAAATAAAGATAGCTGGACAAGAGTTCTTCTGCTTCGTTCCTCTCACTGCATTTAAATGCATTCACTATATTACAGAGAAATGTGTCTCGTTAAAGAAAAATAGCTCCAAGCCCAACCCAGAGGACCCTGCATAATATTATATTTTAAATTAAATTAATATTTTTATGGAAAATTCATGTGTCTTTCTTCAATAGCTTCTAATTCATCCGACCCAGTGTCTCCAAATTATTTGTTCACACAAAATTCCTCAGATTTAGCCTATTCAATTTCCTCTCAAAGTGGACCAGATTCATGCATTTCACTTTAAAAGGGTAAAAAAAAATCTCCCGGGGGGAGGGTCTGGTTCTCCGCTGGCTACTATTTTCACACAGCAGGACACTGGAGGCACTAGCAAACAAAAACACTGGGTGTGTGAATGACATTTCAATAATTTGGTTAAATTAGTCTTTCTGCCTATCTCTCTCACTCCATTACACACTCAGTCACTACTATCCATGCTTAAAGGATGCAGGATTAAACCACTGGATAAAGATGTTCAAATGTATTTTAAAAAAGCAAAACAAAAACATACTTCAATAAACTAGTTAAACTGTTTAAAGAAATGTGTTTAAAAATGCACAAAGATGTTTAGAATGTTTCAAAAATATGTTTAAATGCGTAAAATAATGAAAAGATCTTTCACACAGGGATTTTGAACATCTTTTTTTGGGGGGGGGGGGCTCCGCTGAAATTTGTTCTCTGAGGGGGGGGGGGGGGGGGGGGGGGCTCACACTCTCACACTTTGAAAAACCCCTGGTCTACTGCTAACGGGAAATTTAGCCAATTCACCATTCAACCGCTAAGCACTCAGGATCCTGTTGATTGCAACATTTATATAATTACCTTATTTAATCATATTACACTTCCAGCACTAGGAAGGGGTTACATATATAAAATCTGTTTTTATAGATACATTTTGTGAAATTTCACAGGGTGATATGGTTTCAAAATGACCTGCATAAGAATAAGGTCATTGATACGCTAATTTACCACTTATAATACAAAACTAGCCTATTTTCAATTATTAACATTTCACAGCCCTCATTAATTACACACACATATATGATTCCGTACCAATTTATGACAATAAGAAATGTGTGGACTGCGTATAGTGGATGCTGGTTTTTGACCTCGAGGCCCAGGTAAGACTCATGACTTTGGCATCAGACTGGTGTGTAGAGACCGGAGCTGAGGGACGACCTTTATGATGCATTAATAATTGATAGAGTAATTGGGTTGGCCCCTCGCTGAAGGTTTTGCCTGACTCCTGCTTAAAGAGAAGCATTATTCTGCAGTGTGTGGCCGGCAAAGGGCAAACAGAAGATCAAATATTCACCATGGAGAACCCACACACAATCATCCCTAACTTAATGGGGGCTGAATTCACAAAGAGTCTGTTCTAGTGGCAGCTGACCACGGTCATCGGCGGTCACCTTGGAGGAGTTGGTCAACATTGCAGCTAATGTGGCCGGCAGACAAACGGCAGCGCTGAAAAGGATGTTCATCTGGCTTTGTCAACAGAGTAGCAGTGGTATGATTAAATATAAAAGGTTTTGGGGGTGGGGGGAGGGCTTTCCACTGCAATTAGACTAGATAGCACTTGCCACAGAATTGCTTGATGGGAGATGATCGTACAGAGGGGTGGTGCCATCCACATCCCAGCATGTCACTCCTCCATCTGTCCCCTCTCTCTCTCTGTCTCTGTTTGTCTCTCTCTCTCTCTCTCTCTCTCTCTGTTTCCTTTGACATGGAGCTAAATGTGCGCTGCCATCCCTCCCCTTAAACGCTGCCAAGGCCTGCATACATTTTTTTGACAACGTGGCTTTGCCGTCCATTAAGACGTAATTATGTTAAAGATCTTCTATCTATTATTTGGTGCTTAGCTGTGCATGCAAATCGCAGTGAGGTCAAGCTCCAATCGAAGTCTGGCGTTTAGTGACTCTGAGTGCCTTGTAGCTTTTTTGTAATTGGCCTTTTGAACACTAATGGTATGTCATGACTGATGAGCGCTCCAGTTTGAGGCACAACGTATGCTTTTTGGCTATCAAGGCCATGCCATTAAAGAAAGTAAGACGGGGGAAAAGAGCTTTCCTGCCTGCTGACTGTGAGCACATTCCTGGCCTCATAATAAAATAGTGGTTCTATCTATTTATTGTGATAATGGGTGGGGGGGGCGGAGGGGTTGGAAGAAAAGCAGAAAAGGAAATCTAAAGAGGGAGGTGGGCTTAGAGAGTTCTCTCAATCACCTAAGGACAGTGAGCACAGCATTGCTTATGGAAAACACTACGTATTAACCGTCTCCAGCTCGCCTGTTCATCCACACACTCGGTGAATTGAGCATGTATAATGAATAATTCCTATTGGTGTTTGGTGTGCTCACCCTCTGCTGGCCCCTCATACATTATTTCTTGTATTGTTTTCCAGCTGTGAGAGTGCACAACACTTTGCCTCTCCGCTCACATCGGGACAGAAAAGAGTGTTGAGCTGTTTGCAGCTTTCGCAGAAGGCAACTTAACTCAAATGCCTTTGTTTCCTTTATTTATATATTTCTATCGTGCCTCCCCCCCTGCTTTTGCATTTAACAAAACCTTGGAATAATAGCTAAAAATGGATTTCTTTTAACAAAAGTGCAACCAGAGAGCCTCGGAGACGCATTCTTTTGAAGTGAATACTTCCTGCAGCTCAAAGCAGAGTATAGCTGCTCAGGAGCTGAACACTCTCTCAACACAACGTGACAACAGACGAGCGGAGATGAGCACCTGAGACGAGTCCACACCGTTTAAAAGCAACATTTTGTTGTCCCAGTCCCCCCCCCACCCCCCTCTTCCTCCCTGACTGGGGACTAGATTTGTAAAGCACACGATGTGTGATGGTCACAGCAGGTGTCTGCAAACTCCAGTGAAACTCTGTTGAACGAACCAAAAAAAACCCTCTCTCTCTCTCTCTCTCTCTCTCTCTCTCTCTCTCTCTCTCTCTCTCTCTCTCTCTCTCTCTCTCTCTATCCCCTGTCTGTGCAGAGAGGGATCAAAAGAGCCAATGCTGACATATTAAAAAAAACACAAACTAGCGAGGCTTGATGACGAGATCAAGTGGAATTTTTACTGTATTGGTTTGCCGTGAGTGTCCCAGGGTCCCATGCTGGATGTTGCTGCCTCATTAGCTATTCAGGACCGTCCCTGAGCCTGCGCTCGGGGCAGGTGGGCTGTGAGGAGCCGTCTGGATCCCTGCTGTGATGAAAGGAGTCTGGTTGTCACACAAATTTGATTGGATGGTGTTTAATTGCCACACTCCAGTTGGATGGAGCATTGGTTAATTGTAACCAAAGCTGGTCTGCAGGCTGCAGTACGGATATAATATATCACGGTAAAAGCATGTGGACATGTAACATATGGCATGGGAGCAATAAAACAAGATTTGTGTGTGAGGTGCTGTGTGCACGACTGCTTCAGTATTGGAAGTAGAATCCTCTGTTTACCCACACTCAATAGGCCAGAACTGCAATGCAGCCGCTATATGAGGCAAATGCCTTAGAGTGCCATTTCACTGTCTGCTTTTATTATTTCTTAAAGTTTTGATTCAGTAACTTGGCGCCAAGGAAAGAGAACGTAAGGCAGCTTCAAATTGATCTGAAGAGATGGGAACCGTGAGCCATCAGAACACAAAATCATAAAAGGGAGCCCAAAAGACAATTGACTAATCCGGGTGCAAACCCAGGATCTGGGTCTTATTGACTTACTGTCAGAGTAATCCATATCATAACCATCTGCTGCACTGCTGTGAAACACCAAGGGCATACTAGCTGTATGTCTCATGTGAGGGGTTCAGCTGACAGGAGCCTGAAGTGTTCCACAGAGTCATTTGGAAGAGTACCTGTAAAGCCACGCTATGAGAATCCTAATTCTGCTATTGTGTCTCCCTGCTAAAAGCTCAATGCTGCTCTTCCCTGGGTTAACACTCTTGCCTGGGTCAAATCTCCACACTTGGCGCAGCAGGAGTGTGATGCCTGCACATTGACATCTTTGTAGGCAAATGGTCTTCATGTGTAAATCAATGACTTTTGATGGGATTATGACAGCACAGAATTCATGTTGCTAAAGCAAACGTCTTCTGTCAAAACCATCAAAACAAAGGATCTGCGTTTCCGATGTCCGTCACTCTAGAAGTCTTTTGACTGGCAGTCTGCTGTGTTCACACCAGCCCAGTTCATGATACAGGGACAGAGCCATAGCTGCAGTTTGGTCCCTGGCCCTTTGTCAACCCCCCAGTGCAACAACACCATAATAACCTCAGTGGGACCAAACACACACCAGAGGTCATTTTCTGTCAAACGCCTCCAATAACCCCTCTATTCAATGCTGCCCGGAATCTACCAACCAGTCCACTGAACAACTGACTCTGGCTCACTCTGGGCTTTTTAATGGAACTTGCTGAGGTCTCCCATTCCACTGTGGCTGGAATATAATGACCAATGTAATGCGTCTGGCTGTCTGCTATAGCCTGTGATCCAATAGGTTGCCTGTAGCCCCTCTTCTGGCCTTGAACCTAACCCCCGGACTTGACTTTGAAACCTTGTCTAACGCACATTTTAACCTGCTGCAATTCATATTTAATCAGCTTTTCCCCAGAGGAAGACGGGAGCAGATTTCTGTGTGACTGCTTGCTGGTGCATTGTGTGGTTGAGGAGTGGGGCAGCGATAGGTAGGCAGCCCTTATCTAGTCTTTGTCACTAAATATCAAGAAGACTGCCGGGATAACACAGCGTGACAATGCAGGATAAAGTGCTCTGGAGGAGGTTGTTCATTGCGCGTCTGTTCCTGTCTTCCTCTTGTCTCTCTCTCCCTATGTCTCAGTCCCCCCCCTTTCTTGTTACATTGTGTTATCCAAGGTCTGATCCCTGTTCTTAGTTTTAATATCTTTCTCCCCGCCAGGTGAATCTCAAGAAAATGAAACATTGTGCGAACCAAGGACTCCTGTGCCTGTGTGTGTGTGTGTGTGTGTGTGTGTGTGTGTGTGTGTGTGTGTGTGTGTGTGTGTGTGTGTGTGTGTCGATGTGCCTCCCTGGGCTGTAGTCTGAAACTGCCCCAACTGATGAGTCAATACTGTTGCTGCGCAATCCGTAGCTTTTAGCAGAAAACCAATATGCTGCCTTATCGACTTGTCTAAAGATAAAACAACGCTATATTTCGGCTTAAGCATCTGAAAAGCTGTAAATAGTGTTAGGTCTGGGGAGAGTGGGTGACGTGGAAGAGAATTGGGGTGTAAAAAGAGAAGGCGGAAGATGCTTTTGCGGAGCACATTTAGGCCAAGGTTTCTGGATGATTTATAGACGCCAGGGCCCGGGTTTTATTGAGTGCTATGGCAACAACAGGATGCCGTGGTGGACACTGCTCTTATAATTGGGCTCATCCTATTTGTTTGTTTACTGCAGCAGCTATAGCTGACAGCTAATCCTATGCAAAGCCTGATAATAGAGGGCTTTCTAGGCAACAGAGCTGTCAACCGGCCCCTGAATCAAAAGCAAATACCTTACCTTCGAGTCGACGGGGAGCGCACACAACACACATTCACAGACAAGCACATATTGGCTGGTTCAGGGCTCGTGCCTCCGAGGAGAACTCATTTGTTTCTTTAAAAGGGGCAGAGGGAAAAGAGTCAGGAGCCTGTGGAGTTAAAGAGAGATGATCATGGAGCTTTCTAAAAACATATGGAGACGGACCCTGAGAGACGCAGGGAATGAAGACAGAGCTGTTTGCCAGCCTGCCGTGAGGACTAATGTTATGGGCTTAGTCAGACAGATGAACAGCACCTCTGGCGAGTGGCGAAGCAGGGCCCTCCTTAGAAATAAAAGTTAAGAGGGATCTTCCTTGTTGTGAGTCATTATAGATTGGCTCCCTAAACAATCAACATGGGCTCTGAAACCCACCCCCTCCATTCCCCTCCCCTCCCTGCTATCAATCCCCCAACCTCTCCATAAATGCCAGGAGCCGATAATTAATGATAGATTGGCGGTTAATGAAAGATTTATGCTGCAAAAAGGATGCTTGGCAATCAGGTGGCGTGTTCCGAGGCTTTTGAGCCTTGACAGCCAACAGCACATCAATTGCGCCCTGGAGACGAGTTGCGCTGTAATGGCCCCCCGACAGTCAAGGCAATGACAGCTGTAGGTGACGTTGAAGGAATAAAAAGGCAGTCCCTGGGTCACCATGTTGTGACACACCAGAGTCCAACCAGAGCATCCCTCTGACAATGCAGACAGCCGTTTAACCTCTGGCCCCCCCCGTCAGGCGCGTGGGAGAGGGTTTGGGGGGGGGGGGGCACTCACACTCCCGACAAAATATTTAATTCCGACTTAAAAGGTTATTTCACCATAACATGCGGTCCCCCTTGCCTCTTTTCCTCTTTCCGTCTCCTTCCCCTCCACAGCATTCAATTTATTGCCTTCAGATCCACGCTTCAGCGAGTTCTGTAGCTGACTCCCTCGCTCACTACAACTGCTGGCTTATTAAGTTTCCATGGCAACGTGCCGCATCCACTTGTGTTTTTATTCCAGCCTGTTGGGACCCCACGGGGTAAAGCTTTAAGCCGGAACACCAGGAAAGAGATGGCTTTTAGAGGGAGAGAGAGAGGGAGAGAGAGAGAGAGGGATGGTTGGAGAATGGCTCATTGCCCTGCGCTCCATTTAACCCGCTATGAGGCAGTCAAGCTGAAGCACCACTTTTTTATGTCGCCGTGTCTCCCCGTATCAGGCCGAATATTAAAATATATCGACGAAACCACCGGCAGTGAAACTACTTGCGGCAAGCAAGCCATCTTTGTTTTACAATAAAACAAATGCATTTATAATCATTTTGTTTCTGATGGCCCTATGCCTCGCTGTGTCAGGTCGAATTGTTTTATGACATGCTAGCGGCACGGTGTAGTGTCATTCTGTTGATACACAGCAAAATGGTTATAACTGAACAAACCAAGCAGCTATGTGATGGATTGTAATTGAAATACATTCATACAGTAGTTCTTAGAGGAGGAATCCTACTGACTTGGGGCGATCCCCCAACTTTCTATCTGTTGGGGGATAGAAAGGCCAAAATTCAATCCAGTATATTTGGTTAAGGACCAAATCTCTACAAAGCTAATGCCATTGCCATCAGGCTTGGCTGTACTTGTGAACGTGTGTTCTAATTAATGCTTTCACGCCAAATTAAAAAGACTACGAGGAACTTTCTGTATTTGTTGAGTCTAGCGGCCCCTTTGGACCCAAGTGGTAGTGTCTTTACAACACCAGTCCCTGCTGTCCTTAATATCTTTGCTAGCGTGTGATTTACTATGATTAAAAATGGGAATATGACGATGGTAAAGCAACGGAAACCCTTAGGGGATTCTGACCAAAAAAAAGACATTAATAATATCTATGCACAAATAGCATTATTTACACTGATGGTCTTGTTTGCTGTTTCAGGTCATTTATAATCATCAGAGGAAAACTGAGCCCGTTTCATAAACATTTAAAAGTTCCTCTTTAAAGGTGAGCGATATATTTATGTTAATATACATGTTAAATCGCTCTATATTCATACAGTGATCACTTCTATAGTGTGCGCGTTTCATACCTCCAATCTCTCAGTCACCTGCTCTGCATGTAATTGGCAAATTACATTTTTCGGGGATCCCGAAAGTGGTATCAAATCAGAAGACAGAACGCACAAACCGGCACCCGTCTCACTGCCGGTGCACCCGCAGAGCGACAGGTAAAAATCCTTCCCAATGTCTGTTTTGATGGTTTTTATCATATTTTATCACACTTATGGATCTGAGATGATGCTAGATCACTCGCTGCTTGAAGACCGTAGTGCATTACTGTGATGACGTAGGGACGAAGGGGGGGGGGGGGACTGCTAACTGCACTCACTGACAGGAAGTTAGCTAAAAGAACCATTCCAGTGACAGCACCTTTAAGATAATCAACATTCTACCTGCTTAGCATCAGCATGTTTGCTTGCAGGTGTTTTGCATTTAGCTCAAAGCTCAGCCGAGCCTTAATAGCCTAAGTAAGTTTCATATCTACTGACAACAAATGTAATGAAATGTGACCATCACAAGACGCGGTGCGGTTCAAACAAGCTTTTTTTGAGCTGCTTTGAGTTCATCACAGTAGGACTTCATGCGAATAAATCGCCATTGTAACTCAATTCCCCCAGGCTTCTGCCATATTCAGGGGTTGGGGCCCCCTCCCATTGCTGCCTGTAACCTTAGAATGACTACTTCTGAGCATGTGTGGACTGCCATTGATTAGATCATTAATTTTCATTTCATTACTTAATTATCAATTCCACTCTGTGGGACATTTTGAAAGAGAATAGATGCAATCTAACACACTATAAGTTAATAATGCTAATTTGATTTTTACAATCCCACATTTCTATATGCATACTAAGTAGCCTTGTTAAGATATTTCCAGCTTAGAGATAATTCATTATTTCATATGACAAATGAGAAATTGTCTTATCTTTAATTGACTCTTTAAGGTATTACACCAGATTTAAAATTGCAGCTCTAATTTGAGGCGGCTTTTTTAAGGGATGTGCACCCACATTATAGTCTGTATTACTCATTTGTATGAAAGACCACAGATTTCATTAACATAGGCACAATCAAGGCACCTTTAAAAATGATTACTCTTGTAATGTATGCTAAGGGCAGACGGAGGGGATCTTTAGAGAAACTGCACACGTCGTGAGGCGTTCTATTGATGAATTAGCGTTATATGTACTTCGACCACACAGAAGCACAATCAGTGTCCCACCTATGGACTGGGTGGAAGGTAAAGTTCATTGCAAAACGGCTTTAAAAGGCGATTAGATGAGGCACTAACTGCCCTGGTTAAATAACATTGATAGATCCCACTCACAGTCATTGCGATGTGAGTTGACAACAGCAGCACTTGTTTGATGATGTTGTTTGTGATTTGGTTTGGGAATGTGGACAGATGTAATGCCCGTATATGGAGAGGTTTGAAAAATGTATGAACACATCTGCGTTCAGAAAGGATAATAAGAGACAATTAATATGTCTCTTTCTAATTGTTTATCCCTCTGCCAAATCCAGAAACATTAACAAACACAATTCAAAGCCTTTCATTTATCTTCTTTATGACAGGGATATTATATGTGAAATGTCACTTTGGGGAAAGTTGTTGGACAGGAATGAATAGCCTGTAATGAGTGGGAGGGGAAAAGATGACAGGGAACATCAAACACTATGAGAATAATGATGTATTTATTTAATAAAAAAAATGTTTTATACCACATAGCGCCTTGGATTTGGGTGCAGAAATAAAGAAAAGAAAAACAAACCCAGTAAGGACCTGAACTCTGAAAGCTGGCTCTGATTTAAGAGTGAAGGCCATTGGTGGCCAGATAGTAGATCATGAATGGTTCCACTGTGTCTCAACCTGGAGCTGTACAAGTGAACTCCAAAACCCATGCACACACACACACACACACACACACAGACAAAACCCATGCACACACACATACACACAGGCACCACACTGCACACTCTACTGCTCCGATCTTTTCATTGCCTTGGTATCACTATGGAAACGCCCCCCTCTCCTTCCAACACACACACAGACACAGACACACACACTCACACACACACACACACACACACACACACACACACACACACACACACACACACACACTAACACACACCTACTGGCACCATCACTCCCGCAAACTGTCGTCTCCTCAGTAAACCTCTGGGCTTTAAGGAAACAATACTGAAGCATAACTGAAAGGAATGGATTTTCAGAGCCTGGTGGAGAAAAAATAAAAAAAAACTTTAAAGGGACTCGGTCAAGTGTGTCATGCATCCAGTTATCAGTCTACACCTGGGCAGAGGTGTGTGTGTGTGAGGGTGTGAGAATCAGGTGCGGGAATCAATACGTGTTAGTGCCATGCAGAAGTACTGTCCGGCCCAGCCAACCGGTGGAAGAGCACTGGTGTTTTGGTGCATGATAGGCCGCGTGCACCTTTAAGAAAATTGCCAGTGATTAGCCTCACTTTATCAGCCTCCACAGCTTAAATACCACATGTGATGCATTCACTGGCTGCCATCGGGCTCAGCACAATAGGAGCATTCTGTCAGCACTGTGATCTCATCGCTAAGCTATCTCTCTCTCTCTCTCTCTCTCTCTCCCTCTCTCCCTCTCTGTCTCTCTTTCTCTCTGTATGGCCTTGGTAACCACTCCAAAAGGAATACTTTAAGTTCTGCATTGTCTCAGCCCAACTTACATGATAAGTGAACTCAGAATCCTCTTTTGATCTTCTGATTTATCAATGCTCTCGGCCCCTTGCCTTATATGGAGTTTCCACTCCGCTGTGTATTTGCCACACAAGGCAAGGGGAGGTGGAGATGCGAAAGATATGATATGCGATCGACAGAATAGGGGAGGGAGTCAAAGCTCTGAGGGCACAAGAGGGAGTAAAGGAAGTAAAGGATGAGAGGGCAGGGATAGAAGATAAACAGGAGGGAGGGAAGGACAAAGAGAGAAAGAGAGAGAGAGAGAGAGAGAGAGGGGAGGTAAGAAGTCCCTCTTCCAATCTGGTGTTGTTGAGCAGGGGTAGTAGCAGAGCATACATTCCATTAGGCAGTCAATATTGACTCAGCAGCGAACAACTGGTTTCTATTGCATAGCAAACAAAGCTATTGTGAAAGGCCTCTGTTTGCACATCACGCTCACACGGCTGATAAGTAGGCAGGCTCATTCACTGCGGGGGTCTCGTATACATCTCTCTTTTCGTCTTGAGTTTTTTTTTCTTCTCTCTCCTGTCCCTTTTCTCTCTTCCTGCATTTCTCCGTCTATCTTCCACTCTTGGCCTGCTGCCACAGGGGGGCCGACAACCTTGGCTGTAATCCTCCTCTGCACAGTGTTTCCAAGAAGCTTGTGAATGTGTGAGACTGAATTAAATCACTGGTGTTTCCATCACAAACAATGGGCCCAGACATGTTATGCGGCAGTAACCGCTGGGGGTAATAGTCATCGACTGACAGGTCATCAGCATTTACCAAATGTACATTCAAGCAAAGGCTGGCTGTCAGACGCTCGAGCCAAGACAAGTGCAGCAAGACAGCAATATTTACCTTGATGGTCATGCAGAGGGCAGGGCTGTTTGTCTGCAGATTACAATCAGCATTAACATGTTCGCCTCTGAACCCTGGATGCTCTCTGAGGGATTTGTGACCTGGGAGGGGACTCAGACTTATCATCCACCTGGGGCTGTTAATGTGGCTCCACACCCCTCACACCCTGATCTCCACTATTGCACCATCATGTCTGACTCAAGCTATTAGGGCACTGGGTTGTGTAACAACATTAGCCCTTGTGCTTTGTCCCAGGTGTTTGTGTCATTTTTTTTTTGAGGCGTGATGTGTACACTGTCTACAATGTCACACAGTGTCATCAGATGGGGATATCTTATAAGAGGGTGTGCTGTTCCCATGCACATTCAGCATTGCTTCATGTCCGGATGAGGTGCGCTTATCAGGAAAGAATTCCAAAGATCTGAAATGAGATTTTGATTTATTTTAGCTTGAACTTGTCTTCCCAGTCACTCTCATCTCCGATGTAAGTAAGATGTACTCCTTCATACTGTATGTCAATGAGCAGCTGACTGTTTTGCACAATGGCGATATCAAAAGATGTTTTCGGCTAGAAAATGAGCACAGCATGTTGGGTAGAGTTCTCCACTGTTTGTCTTTGAATAAATCTTATTTTACCAACACAAATAAGTCAAAACAATAAAACACCAATAGTCAATGGTCTACAATGTCACATTATAGACCATTGACTCTACTGTTGCTCTCGTTAGACTCTGGGACAGTTGAAATAAGAAGTGCAATACTTTGTGGCAAGGAGACATGAACAAGATGATACACTTTGCCTCTAAAACTGTCCAAAGTACTTATATAGTGGAATTATTTACACTATGATATGTTATTTACGTATGAATTATTCAAGTAAACAATGGAGTAATGTGTAGAAATATTAATTTTTGGGGGCGCCCTTAGCTCAGTTGGTAGGGCGTCCCCCCCGGGCCGGGCCCAGCAACAGACCTGGGTTTCGATTCCCACCCGCGGTCGTTCCCTGCATGTCATTCCCCTCTCTGCCCCATTTCACCTCTGTCTCTTAAACACTATCAATAAAAAATCTTAAAAAAAATATATGTATACATTTTTTTCCCCGCTATGGTTGTTCCACAAAGTTCAATAAACAAGTTTAAATCAGGTTCCGATAATGACATACAGTAAACTGGTACACATGTTAAACTAAGGTTTAAGGTGAGCTCACACGTTCCTCCCTCAGCAGACACATTATTATGCAAACATCCTTTCCAGTGAGAGACATTCAGTCCACATTTATCATTCTGATGCAAAACACATTTTTGAGTGGAGGGTGGGTTGTAAACCCTTGTGTAGAAGCCCTGCTGTGAACACCTAAATAACTATTTCACCGGTGGAAATATGACGGTGTATTGAACTCTGAAATCCTATGTAGTATAAATGTGCAAACGTTTTAGAAATCAGTTGATACTAGCCTGAGAAAAGGCAGAAAGAGTGTTTTATGGTCTCACTGTCTAACCCTACATTTTACCATGTAGGGTTCATCACAGATGGGAAAATGTAGGATTATGATTGACAGGACAGCTGGGCCAAGGGAAGACTAAGGGAAGAAGAAACTGATTTATTATATTATACTAGCGATTACATAATGATAGAACGCCGGTTCTGTGTGGGTGAAGTATTAATTTAAGGACATTCAAGGAAATGACGGACAAATGAGTTGTTGTATACTCAATTTGTATTTGTACCCTCGTTTCAAGTGACATCAGCATAGCATTTGGCCACATAGAACAATATATACGGATTCACTTTAGGTAGAGGGGAGGTTCTTGTCCATTACAGACCCACTGTCTGATTTAAGCTGATCACATGGGTGAATCCAGATAAAGATTTCACCCAATTGAAGTTTTAAATTAGGTCCAATATGAACGTTATCAGCCTCAATTTCCAACAGGGCAGTCTGGTAAAATGGTGATTATGCTTTGTGTCAGAGGGATAATGAAACTCGGGCACAGACACAGCTTATCACTGTAGGTGACTTCAGGACGTGACGCTAACCGTGTAATTGTGAGATAAAATGACTTTCCTTAATAATCTTTCCTATAGCCTACATGCTAGGGTGTGCAAGTCAGCATGGGAATACATTGTGTTGACACATGCCGTATGCCCCATTGAGTAACATCCCCTTGCGTGTGTGCGGATGTGATTCAGCCCACATCAATGTACAGGACAGTGCTGTAATAGCATGGTGCAACATGTACAGTACAACCTCAACTACAGTCACTTGGGATTTTGTAATCTCCTAAAAACACGGACACACTGCTTTGGCATCCTCCCAATCACTAACACACACACACAAACATACACACAAACACACACACACACACCCACACACACACACACACACACACACACACACACACACACACACATGCACGATCCCTCTACCAGGTCCGACTGTACGTCTGCCAAAGTGACACCCACTTTAAACTAGCCTATATGAAGCCATGTGTGGTATGCAGGGTTTAGGTGGTACATTGTAATTACATTGCTTTTGTCACTGTGTGATGTTCCAACAGATGTTCGGAGGAGGAAGTGCCCAGGAAGGCGCAGTGTTGTTTATCACAATCTGCAGTGAGTCCTGTAATATCAGCTAAAGATTGAAGACTCTAATACCGCTCCTCCACAGCAAAGAAAAACGGCAGTAAAAATGAAAGCCAACCCATCAAAGCACAATATGTCCAGGCGACAGCTTTGCACAAACCCCCCCCCCCCCACACCCCTCTCTCACATGCTCTCTCATCCCTCCCCTTCCTCTCCTCCCATCCCCCCAGGTCTTACTCTCCTCTCCTCCACCACATCCATTCTTTCTTTCCCTGCTGTACTACCAACAGCAGCAGCAGCAGTGCCTGGACCCAAGTGGACAGGCCCACATAGTCGCGCTGTTAATTCAGATTTACAGTGACCTTTCTATTGTTTGGAGGGCAGCTGGCAATGGGCAGGATGGGAGTCCTTCCAAATCAAATATTTGATTCAAAACACCGGGGCCCCTGAGTTGAGACGGGGGCCGGGGTGCATGTCATTCTGCCCCATAGGACTCGGGGACCTTGGATGATGCTAAAGACAAGACGAGGGAAAGGTGGAAAAGTCCCTATGAATTGTCTCAGCTCTCGCTACCTCGCTGCGACTAAATGTCAGGTTTTAGTGTGCAGCTGTGGTGTGTGTGTGTGTGTGTGTGTGTGTGTGTGTGTGTGTGTGTGTGTGTGTGTGTGTGTGTGTGTGTGTGTGTGTGTGTGTGTGTGTGTGTGTGTGTGCGTGTGTGTGTGGGAGTGGGGAGAGAGAGAATAAAGCAAAAAAATAAAGCAGAGGAGCATCATTTGAATAATGTTTCTGTCAGCTTCTCACCACCACCCCCTCCAATCCTACTTCACTCACGGTTCTTCGTCGTGTCCCCCCTGGGAGGAATCCACACTACGATTTACTGCAGCGCACGCCAGCATGCTGTACATACACAATGCACACTGACAGCACATGTATGTGTGCACACACACACACACACACACACACACACACACACGCACACACACACACACACACACACACCGGCATGCCAGATCACCATCGTGCCTGGTGAGTTGAGGTAAAGTAGGAATTTTACTGGGTTGGATTTCAAAGTGAACATCGATTGAATTCCCCACTGTTTCCCCCTACGTGATACAGTGTGCCCTAATACAGTGCATTTGGAATGAAAAGGAATGGTCTTGCATGCGAAACGTGATTTCAAAGGGCCACTGCTGCTATTTTGGCTGAATATGAACGTTACTCAATACTCACTGATTCTAATCCCATACAGTTACTATTGTATAATGTGGTTTGATATCAGAGAACAAAGGTTATAGCCCAAGGCGAGGTTTGATAGCAGCCTGTATTTCCCCCCACAGCAGGCAAAGGGACAGCAACAACATGTGTCGTTGCTCCTGTGTGCTTCCAAGACTCTTTCCTTGTATGCCAATCCATTTGGTTCTATTTGGAAAATGATATTCCTGCTTATCAACCAGATGGGTTTAGGTTCGTTTGTAGCTTTTCATTTTCTGTAACTATTGGTCCCATTTAAAATAATGAACGACGAGCGATGCGACAGCCATTTCAATGACAGTGTGACACTGCCTAAGTGTAGGCTTCATGTTTCTGTGTCCCACTTTCATAGGTTACATTTAACCATGAATAAGCTCATACCTGCTTCCTACGGGCACTGCACTAGTAGTATGTATAAAAGGAGCAGCTAAGGTTACTGTTGCACATTGAGGTAGTTGTGAGTTGTTTGGAGACACTGAGGGTTTGAGTGTCTGTGGGTTACACTCAAACCTGTTTTTTATGGCTATTGCTGTCTTTTCCCCTGTCATTGTCACAGCCTGGGAAGATTGTTGGTTTGACACAGCAATACGACATGCTGTCATACCGTGTTGACAGCACTCACCTTCCTACTAGCCATCTAGAACAATAGCTGTGTATCACTGTTCACTTCAATGAAACTGTTTTGTGTGTAAACTGCTACACAAAACAAGCTGGAAAAAAAACAGTCCTTTAATTTGTGCCTGTGTCCACAGCACATAACACTACACTTATTTTTGCTGACGGTTTTATCCAAAGCAACTTCCAATGAGTGTGCATCAATCAGTGTATGACTGTGTGTTAAAGGACTACAGGCTAACATACTGTTTTCTTCTAGATATCTACTGACATTTAACTCCTGACTTCCAAGTCAAAGCGGTTCTCCTTTTGATCACGCCCTGCTCCTGCTATATTCAATCTGGTTATTTTTCTTAGAGAGTCCACATTCAATAAGGGGACAAAACCCTACCTTTTTCCGTAATTTCCTTTTCAAGATATCTCTGGCATCATCCCAATGTTACCGGGTTCAAAGTTCATAGATTTATATTTCACAAAATGGGACGTTTACAGTAAATAATGTACAGTAATCTAAAGTGTAATAAAAAACACTGACTTGACATGTGACGTGTTAAAGGTTCAGTTAGCAGAATGGTCAGTTTAGCTAACTTCCTGTCACTGACTGCAGTTAGCAGTCCCCTCCCTCATCCCTACGTCACCACATTAATGCACTGCGGTCTTCAAGCAGCGAGTTATCTAGCATAATCTCAGATACATAAGTGTGATAAAACATGGTAAAAACCATCAACACAGACATTGGGAAGGATTTTTACCTGCTCCGCCATTGTAGGCGCATAAACATTCACCCATCTGTCGCTCTGCACGTGCAGTCGTGCACCGGCAGTGAGACGGTGCCGGTTTGTAGCGTTCTCTCTTCTGATTGGTTATCAGTATAGTGGAATCCCCGAAAAGTTTATTTGCCGATTACATGCAGAGCGAGTGACTGAGAGATCGGCTTTATAAGACGTGTACACTATATAAGGGATCACTCTATGAATAAAGAATGATTTAACACTTAAATTAACATACATAAATCGCTTACTTCACCTTTAACTTAAAGATATAGTTCAACATTTAAAATGTTTAGTTTTTTGCCTCACTCTCCGGCTTTAGAAAAGGTGACAGAAACCGTTCCTTGAAATGTGCGTGCATTTTTGATATAAAAATGGTCAAATGTCAATCATAGCTCAAACACTGGTAGTCAAGGGGAGCAGGTCAAAAGATAAACTTAACAACGTCACTCAATCGTTCTGTGTGCTTGTTGGGAGTTGTCTATTTACCATGTTAAGTTGCAAAAATATAGGGTGCAACATCACACAGTAAATAAACAAGACCCAGCAAGTACACATGAGCATTTAGTGACGTTGTAAAGTTGTTTGTGTTTGAGCTAAGATGACCTGGATGAGAGACCTTTGCCCATTTCTATACTAAAACATTTTTTTGAACTATTCCTTTAACCTGATTGATTCATCTCTATACCACTCGGTTGAGTTGAGATGCAGAAGAGTTAGTAAGTCTAGTTTTCCTCCCGAAATATTATCCCATTGAGCCCAGTGGACACTGATACACTCCCATATCTTTCACACAAATATAGCCCTATAACATGACATAAAAATCTGGATTATGTAATGTTTATAACCATAACAATGCATACACAATACAGTATATGGTCCTCATATGATGGAGCTAAACCACGGGGTTAGAACTTGTGTAGGTTGATTGTTCCCTCTGCGTAACCCATGTGAAAGGTAAAGCACCTTGTAGAACAAATCAGGTGAAAAATGTGGCAGACTGGGCGACTTTATGTCTTCGCTGCAAAACTAAAGGCAGAGAACATTATCGGGATATTGCCTGGTTAGAAAAGGAAAGGTCATAAAAGTTGCCGGGTGTGGAATCAAATCATCTGCGAGGACGTGAGAGGATTTAAGTGATGTGTTAAAGGAAAATACCCGCTCTGTCGGCTGCTATTTGCCTCATTCACTTCATCACATTCCGGGCTTTTTATTTCCTCTCTCCCCCCCAGATGAATGATCGAATTCAAACTCACCTTTTCTCTAAAGTATCATTTCCTGACTGTGAATGCTTTCCGTCGACACCTGCTACCAAATCAAAGTTTCCCTCTTCTTGCCCTGAAACTCAAATTGAAATATGGAATTAAATTAACATATGATATGTATGGACATGTCTGCCGAAATGATGCCTGATGCTGAGGTACTATCTCTAGCTACAATTGGAACGTTAGGCATCGTTTTTCACTTCTTAACTGCAGGGACGTCAGAGTTAAGAAGTAAAAGTCATGTAGCTTGTAGAGTGTATGTACCTGGACATGAAAAAGGCAGAGCCCTTCTGTAAGGGGGGACGCTCTACAACATAAGATCATCAAAGAACAAGGTAAGACCACAGAGGATCAAAGACTCACTAAAACCTTTCATGAGACACACTCACTTCAACATCATGTGTGTCAGCGAGAACATGTGTGCAACTTTCAACGGCCGATATTCAATCATATACTATGGCCGCTATAAGTAATACAAGATGGAAGTGAAGTCCATACTTCCCTTCACAGGCTGTTATGTAATTTGTAGACAGACAGATCCAGGTTGCTTTAAATAGCTGCTGTGCGGCTGCAGTTTCAGACTAGGACAGATATAGATGTCGGGCTGAACTCGTGTCATCGTTTAAGAGGGCGAAGAATGTCTACACTGCAGACCAGGCACACACTGTGACATTTATGTTAGGTGAAATGAGGTCCGGTCATGCCGATGATTGGCAACAGGTGTAATGTATTTCAACAAACATAATATGTGCCGTATGTTTACATGTTTACTGTTAGTGTTGCCATGGTCGTGTCTATAAGATTAGATAGCATCAAAGACAAATAGAATTGAGTTCTGTGTGTCATCTCTTTTGAATGCTTCTAGTGGCATGGCTGTCCGTTGGACTGTTCAATATACCACTCTCACCCAGACCCTGACTTTTCTGTTAGCAGTACCAGCAGATTGAAATGTTTGGTGATGAGCGAAATATATTGACAACTATTTCATGGCTTGCCGTTGGTGTTGATATCTATGATGGCTTTATAATCTCGTTTTGTTAGATTGTAATGTCAGAAATTAATTTTCTTTTGCAACATCAAAGCGGCTACAATGGAACACACGTTGTCTGGGTGTTCTGTTCAATCAAGTAAAAACGTATAGCGCCGATTCTAGCTGTTCCTACATATTCTAATTTGCCTCAAAGTGATGCATGCAGCATCTCCCTTTTTAAAATAAAAGTTGCAGTCAGTGGTTAATGCACCAGAGGAGGTTAAATCAACTGTTTGTCTAAAACAGCACAGTGCAGGAGGAGGGGAACAACCATTACTATTCAAAACCTTTAAATGAATTTAAAAACAGTTACTTACATTTGCAATTCAATCACTGTGTCTCGGATTAATGCAGCAAAATGCCATTTGCATTCCTCCTCTGAGCCCCAGCCGTGCACACTGAAGCACATGAGGATCATAGCACAGCAATGGCTAATTTATACGATGTGTTGCTCCGTTAATATCATTCCTAATCACCTGTATAGCTCATTACCGCTTGGGATCTTAGAGACAAAAAAGCTGCAGTGCAACATATGTACTGTGTACAGTGGTGGTGTCGGAAGAGATCAGCCAGCACACTGTAGGGAAACAGTGGGATGCATGGTGTGATAATGCTCACATCCCTCCTGCTGTTCAACACTTCCCTCTGAAGCTTTGCTGTGTTTTCTCATGATGCAACATGCTTTGGCAGTCGGCAGAGTCTCAGAGCCTTGTCTGCTCTGAGTAAAAGACGAGGCATAAGACCTAATGCTTTGTGACTAGAATTTTGATCATTTAAAATATTTCTTTCACACTTGTTTTCTCTCCCTTTGCTCTCTCCAGTTCTCTGCCTTGAGTAAGTCACAGACTCACAGAATAATGAGTTCCTCATCCTCCTGCTGCTGCTGCTGCGGTGAGCCGAGTGTTCACTGTTGCAACCAAGGGCTCCTTTGATATGGATTCTGTTTAAATCAGCCATCCCACTTATTGTTGGGTTTCCCTTGAAAGGTCACACTCTCATTAAAACCAATCAACACAGGAAGTTTTTAGATCACTTTTGCCCTTTTGAAGGGATGCTCAGAGAAGATGTTGCCTGTGGAACAGATTCTCCTTTCAAATAAAAATCTGACCACAAAAACATTTGAGATTCTGCTAGATCAAAGGCACTGACAATGACCTCACCAGGATTTCATTTAAAATAGGTGGCAGCGCTGTTATGCATATATCCAAATAAAACTTGTTTCATCTAATGAAAAACAATCTACTGTATATCTAGTGCAATACGTGTTCTTTAGACCGGAAGCCACATCATACGAAATTCCATTTGTGTTCAGTCTGCATGTTGACCCTCCATAGTAACAGTGATCAAATTAGCACTGCAGTGCAAAGAAGGAATGAAGTGTGGCATGCAGGCTACAATATTGTGTTTACCCACCAGCTACCAGCTCTGACTTCACATGCATTCAGAGAGCAGAGAAAATATCTGCTCAAACTCCTCTGTGAACTGATATATGTGACTGTAGCGGAGAGTTAAATGGACACGGGGGCCTGTCAAGCTTTGGATTTCTCCATATGTTTAAGTGCAGTGCATGGTTCTATAATAACAGCAGTATCTGGTATCTGAATAGTCTGTAGAGTTTTTCCAAAACCAGTGTGAGGAATGGATTATACAAGATGTGTCTGTCGGACTGCTGTCAAGTCGTTGGCAAACGTTAGTACGGTTAGCTTAACTAGCTGAAAAAGCAAACACAAAGTAACTTCCAAAGCCAAATGGCATATCACTAGAGAACGGTGGTAATATGTGGGTTTACAGGATCCTTTACAAAAACAGATCTGTTCACTTCATCCCATTCACTGTGTGCTACTAGGGCTGTGTGTTGGCAAGGATCTTAAAATACAATACATTATCCCAATACAAGGGTGACAATACAATATATTCCAACAACATAACATTTTATTTTTAGGAAAACTCTCATAATGTCCACACACAATGTTATATGCATAAAGAAAAACTGTTTATTTCTATGCAATCAGACTCAGAACAGTTGGACCTGCGTTTGTATTTCACAGTTAAAGATTCAACTTTAGTTATTAGTGAATCATCCCAGTATACGTCTTGCACAGTTCAAACAGCGGAATTAACATTTGCCTCAATCAGTGAAAAACTCAAACCTGCATGTACGTACAGGAAGGCTAAGATGAACATTAAAGGTCCCATATTATGCAAAATGCACGTTTTCAATGTTTTTTTAACATAAATATGGGTCCAAGGTGTGTCTAGAGAGACTGCCAAAGTATAAAAAAAAACTCTCTCTAACTGTAGTCACGACAGGAAGTTAGCTAAAAGTACTTTTTTGCTTACTGAACCTTTAAGCAAGGCATGCTGAGTGTTGCATAAACCAACACAGAAGCCTTTTGCTCATAATCCACTAACTGCTTACCCATTGCAGTCTGATAAAGCATCGTTTTAACAAGACAAAGGATAGGAAGCTACTCATGTAAAAATCAAACGGTGAAGCTAATCTTTTCAATGGTGATAAATTGGCTGACTGATTTGTAGCCTTTAGCTCACAAGTAGCTTCACAGTAGCATCCAGCTTTTGCTGCATTTTGATTGTGAACATGTCATTTCGATTAGCTTGTGGCTGTCAGGGCATCGGTATGAAGATAGTCTTTCATGTGGACAAGGGTCATTTATGTCTAACTGTTCAAAGTATGGCTGAGCTCCTGTGTTACTAAACAGGTCAGTTATTCTCATGAAGTAAACAATAATAATGTATAATATGGGACCTTTAAGAAATTTAACTTGGAAACAGTTGTATAAATATGATACATGGTCCCTGCAATGCGCCAACAGAACACTTTGTTTGTGCAATCTGAACAAAAGAATGAATTTGCTGATTATATTTCAATACAGTATAGAGAAGATAAGTATTGCGATATTTACATGAATCAATATTCTCCAACAACCCCTATGTGCTACTGTATCAGAGTTTAGGATAACAGTGGCTTATGAAATCTGCAAGGGACGGCTAGAAGAAATACACAATGTGTTTACATGTGTTTCCAAATGAATCATGACTCAGTGGTAAATCCACCCTCTACTGTAAACTGTATATGCAGTGTTTGGAAGGTTTTCCAGACATAGCAACAGTAACTAAGGAAAGGCCTGGTGTAGGGTTAATAACCTATCTAATCAGAAAAGGTATAACATTTCAAACGTCTCAGAATTCCTGTGACTTGCCAGAACCCTTCCTACCTACCTTTCATACTGCTGATAGCGCTGTGACTTTTGGAACGGGCGTGCCGAGGGGACAAATACTCCCACACACGGCTCTATCTCAGAGTCTATCTGCAGATGAAGGCCAGACAGTCTGCGGCTTATCGGTGACGTCACGGATCATAATAAACACGAGGATGAGTAATATCCGTGTCCGTACGACGGTTGATAAAGTGCGAGTGTTTTGCCGCGGACAGGAAGGCAGGTATGGACTGAGAATGAGACAACAAACTAATTATGAAACAGAGATGTATCTCTCTGCCCGGTAGAAGTAGAAAAACATGAAGGAAGCCAAGAGCTGAGGATGTAGAGATTTGATTAAAAAAGGGAAGGGTTGGGTAACAGACAGCAGTGTTTACAATCACTGCTTAAACCCAGTGAACCGAACGCCCATTCTACAGACAATACACATAATCCTGCAGTTGAACTTTTAAGTTATAAATCAATTATTTTTAGCATCTTCTACGAGGACTGTCATCATCGCCAACAACTGTTACCCTATAGGTTGAATTATTTATGCTGTATATATTCAGGTGGCACTGTAAAGTATACACCAGCACCCCCTTCCTTAAAAAAGAAAAAAATAAGAACAAGAAAATATTTGGATTCAGTTGGAGCAGTGATGAATGAGGCTGTTCCGTCGAGTTTTCCAAAATAAAAGGAAGTGAAATAACATGGGCGTGTGAGGCGCTCCGTGTGAATGAATTGTTCTGGCTGCCGTCCAGAGAAAGTTCCTGCAGCACACAGCCAGTTAAAACACAGATAGTGGCGCGGCTCATTGTTATGGTGGGATCCGCCCCAGAGCTCAGGATCTGTGCCTGGTAGTACAGAAGCAGAAAGAGGGGGGGGGGGGGAAATGAAATAGTAACACAGACTGTGAGTGGGAGGGAATGTTCCAATGCTGCAGGATGGGGCTGATGTGACAGCGGGGTTATTCAGGGTTGCGGAGATGTCCTTGGGGAGAGGAGGTAAAAACTTAACAAAGGCCTTCGCATGCTCAGACAAGTACAGTGTGCTAGGCTGACGGATATGAAGAAAAACTCTGGCGTAACCCCCCACCCCCCATACAAGTCGTAAAGCTTGTTTACTACTGTGGCTTCACTCTTGAGAGATAATGTGTATGGGCATGGCAGGCAGCAGCATGATGTTGAACACTTTGCAACAAGGTGTTTTTTTTTTTACTTTAAACAAGTAGTTGTACATTTTTGTGAAATGTGCTTATTTGATTTCTTGTTAAGAGATAGATGAAATGACGGTAGCCACTCTCATGTCTGCACACTAAATTTAAAACTAGAGCGAGAAGTTGGGTAGCTGAGAGTAGCAAAAAGGCTAGATGGGGAGATACAGCTAGTCCACCTGTGTCCATCAGTTTAGTAGCTAAAGCTAAAGCTCTGTAATAACTGTCTGGAAAACCTCATGATGACAATGAAACACCAGGAAGTCGCTGCTATGAGGCAACAAAAAGAAAATAAATAAATCGTTACATACATTGCCCCATCATAACGTGTTTTAACATCTTGTTTTTTTTGCTTAGCCAAGCTCTATGTGAAATGGACAGATTTTCAGAGTTGTTAACCCTCTAAGAAAGCGAATAAACGTATTTCCCCAAAATGTCAAACAATACCTTTAACCGAATAATAACACTGCTTTGCACACAAAACTATCCCACCTCTAGTGAAACTGAAACCCTTTCACCCGGATAACGCCTGCTATTCACTCCGGGGACAAGGCATTTTGTAAATATAGGGTTTCCAACCCAACAGCCACAACACCTCATTTCCATTCCTCCAAAACTTGCACAGCAGCTAGACGACATACCACTGTTGGAAAATGCATAAGCATGCTGTATTCAAGATGCTAATGCATTTTGCAGGCCAACATTGTAGGGTTTTATCGCTTTTCAACATTGAGGTGTGAATGCATCGAAGGACACATACAGTTTCCATAAAAGAGAGTGTATTGAGTGGTAGAAAGCCCCCCACACACCTCCTCTCCCCAGTGGCTGTTACACAGTGAGCCCTCCAAAGATAAGCCTGTCCTTCATGTGCTGTTTGTGTCTAAGCACAGAGCCCAGATTACATGGCCATGGAGGATTCCCTACTGGCTGCCTGCTCTTCCATACACATGTCCTGGACATAAACAACGCTACTGGAATAGAGTGAACAGGCCTCCACTGAGCTCTGCGTTTTAGTAATCTTGTATAGCCCTGTGTATCTACAGTATGTAATCCTATGCGCCACAACAGCTATAGAATTGCCTTGGTGCTGCCAAGTCAACTGTGCAGTGTAATCACCAACTCACCATATGAAGAGCCTACACCTCCCGAGATTCATCGGCTCCTCTGCTATCAGTTTATGAAACTGCCTGCCAAGCAGAAATGACAATATATCTCCTATCAATGGGATGGGAGTGAAAACCTTCCATAGAGGAAACTTCAAAAGATGTTGAAGAAGTTGTGTATTTCTAGGGCTTTTGTTTCCCCCCCTCTCCAATTGTTCTTGTGATAAGATTAGATTTTTGGAGATTTGTAAAGTTGCATTTCAGTTAAATGCAGAGCCAAAGCTAGAGCCTGCCTAAACGTATACCAGTTCAATGATAAGGTGAGGAATTGAAAATGTTTCAACAGGAGCAGCAAATCCATAATGTCAATGTGAAGGCCAATGCTGACTTCAGCACAGGTACATGTTTGCGTCGCTTATATTGATGTCTTCACCTAAAGCACTACAGCATCGTTGCAACTCAAGTCTTGTAGTAATTGCGAATAAACCGCAGAACAATCATGACGTTGTAGAACGGCAAACATCTTAAAGAAAAATACTGGTATATTTCAATCTGGTCCTGGTCTGTTGTCCATTAAAGTTGCATCTTTGGTTAAATGGAATTGTCCAACTTTCCATTCGTCACCTCCGTTGTTGAGATTCAGGGAAACAAGGAGATTCTCATGTAATGTGTTATACTGTATATGTCAGGACCCTTCTGTCCAAGAACAATTTGTTGCTGTCGTTGGCCAATAAGTGATTCTCGCAGATTCAGAAAGTGTATTTTTTCTTTCTTTGGTATAGGAATGAACTATAAGACAGCTAAACATGTTATTCATATATTTGAATAACAATGTGATTATAGATTTAAATTATAGCATTCGTTTCTGTATAATCCATTTGCTTATGGTCTTAAAAATACAATGGAACACACAATCATGTTAACTTATGCTCATGCAAAGACTTACACTCATACTAAAAGCATTATGATTGATTGCTTGATTGATTTATATTTATTTCGTCCATGGATGTCTTCCAACAAAACTCATTTCAACATTCTCACATGTACAATCCATAAAATCATGACGAAAAGGAGGCAGGGTGAAGAATATCTTATATTTCCTGCCCCCTCAAAACAAAAAAAAACACTCTACATGTCAACTCATGTCAGTGCATGACGATAATAAATTAAACAAAATAGAAACCAAAACATCAATCTGAAACTGATTCCAAAACAAAGCAAACCATGATCACAACCATCAATATAGAAATCATACATGTTTCTTTCTATAGTGCTCAATTTCACATGACAGATGAAAGCTCTCTAATGGCTGGTATCCTCAGAACTTTGGAATCTAAAAGTAAGACCAGTCGTCTAACTAGGTGAACCAACTAAATATGTACCAACTGATTCATTTCACAGTGAGCACATAGGCACCACCCTCTCTCTTCAGTGCTGATCATTTGCATATTATGGAGCACTATTTTCACCACGCACTGATTGTGTCTGTGCATGTTGTGGCAGCATGCTGGCAAAACTCTGCCGAGAAATCCTCCTCCTCCCTCTTGTTCGGCTCGTCCTCAGATAACTGCCTCCAGCAGAAGATGTCCTGTCGGCACCTGACACCCAGGGGGAAGGAAGGCCTGCTATTCTCCGCTTAACACACACACACACACACACACACACACACACACACACACACACACACACACACACACACACACACACACACACACACACACACTCACACACACACACACACACAAACACACACACATACACACACACACACACACACACACATGCCCTCAGAGTGTGGCCGTGTGTGTAGGAGAATATGTAGCCGTATATATGTGCACGCATGCTTTTGCATGTTGCGCAGTGTGTTTTTTCGCTGCATTATTATTGTGTGCCTGTGAGCTGCTGGTGTTGTCTGTCAATTCCGCCCTAGTCCCAGCTTGCTCTGGCTGGTTCTATTGAAGCAACTGATAGCGTGGGCACACACAGACACAGACACACATACAGACACACATACACACGCACGAGCTAGGAGCAGCCTCACGTATCCCAGGCTGGTAGAGACAGACAGAGACTTGGTGAAGTTGAGAGAACAGCCTGGGGTTGTTTCCACACCACGGGGAATACGTCCCCGAGTTACAAAAAAGCGAAGCCAAAAACTCTTGTACACCCCAGCCCCCCGCTCTGCTATCACATCCATTTAGCTCTCAGGCTGCTGTCTACCTGCCTGTCTGACACCTGTCTGTCATGCAGTCCACCAGCTGCATAATCAGTCACTCTTTTCACCTTTTGCATTTATTAAGCGATCTCCATTTGGTTTTGGTTTGCTTTTCGACAGTTTTTTTTAATTTTTTCTTTTGGATCCATAGGCTTAGTTGGTCGTTCCCTTTTGTTCATCAGTGCCATCAATCTTATGTGGAGAAAACCAATGCATCAGCAGTGTAATTTTCTAATCAGCACGGCGAGGAATACAAATCAGATGGGCAGCGGGGCCGTAATGCATGTAATCCATCAGAGGGAAAGTGTTACAGACATCTGATAAACATGCATTTTTTTAAGGTGATTAATTGACCGAATAATAGATTGATCTCTCTGTATACTCACATATCTGGAGTTGATTTCTCTCTTTCGACGCTGGGTGTCTGAATATGGCATACAGCCCAATACAACCATTTCTCACGTCAGCATGTGTCAAATGATTCAAATATACAAGTTTGGAATAAGCATTGGCACATCGCATGCTTTTCTTTTCTCCGTCATCCTCATATTGCTGCAGGCATTAGAATGTGTCCTGTTGGGACCGTTTCATTATTTCGTAGGCCGTTCATTTAATTCACTGCTCTTTTGTCGAGTGGCTGTTAGGAAATTTGAACACGCACCATAGAACTTATCTCCTGGTGCAGAAGTTTCCCCCTTCCTGAGCCTCAGCTGGGTTTGAGCTATAGAGTTTGGTGGCCTGCACTTGACAGAAACAATGAGGCTGAAGCCAGCTAATTAGAGAAACATCCAGCAGATAGGTAATACATCACCGTGCTAAATACTGCAACAATAACACAGCTTTGACATGTTCTTTCCATTTGCTGTTGTTGTCGGCTTGGAAACAAAAAGCTTATTCGTCTTCATAGCAGAAATGTCTCCCTAATGCCTCCTTGTCCAGCGTGTAGCTGAGGTTCCCTGTTGTGAAGCGTTTGGAAATGCCAGTGTGTGTGTGTGTGGGGAGAGGAGGTTTTTTTAATGCGTGGGAGAGTTTTGAAAAACACCTGGCAAAAGTAATCATTGATTCATTGGTATCGATCAGTAATCCAATCAACTCCGGCATATACAGTGTACGCCGCTCATTTTGTGCAGCGGGGCAGACAGAAGGATCTTACTGATTGCTCCATCATTCCGAGTATAGCGTTTTTATTTCTTTCTACTGCATAACTGGAAGCTGCCCCCCCCCCCTCTCTGTAGCAGTCAAAATCTTGGCCCTTGTGCTGCCTGGGCCCCAGCCGTGGCTATCTGGATGAAAGATTGATGAGGCTCTTCAGGTAGATACAAAGCTAAGTGTCTTGTTTATTAATGTGCTGTGATTGGATCCATTAGCTGCCTTTGTGTAAACAAATCGCCGTATAATGTGTGTTGTCATTTCCAGCCTAACTGATGGTAATGTATTCCAACCCCGTCTTTGCAAATGCTGTTATTTTCTAATAGACTCATAGAAATAATGTTGTGTCAGGAGTAAGGATTTTTTCATTTTTTCTTTTCCTCCATCCGGTCGACTGAACAGTAAGCATGTTTCACATTCACACTGATTGCTGAATTTGCTGTATATGCTCTGGCTTGCAGTAATGGGGAGATTCAATGCAGAGTGCATCAGAAGACTGGGTCCAAATCAAGTTGTGATAAAGCATATCAGTGTGGTGGAGTTCAGATGTACACTGCCCATATAGAGGAAGGATTCGTGCTACGAGGAACTTTTAAATAAATAAACTAATTTTTCCTCTGATGATCATAAATTACATGTAACAGCAAACGAGACCATCAGTGCAAAAAAATGTTTCTTAATGCCTTTGTCATGGGTATGCTCACCCAGGAACAACAGCTGCCTTAGTAAAAACACTACCGATGTTCTCCAAAGGGGGAGCAAGAATTAACACAAACTGAGAGTCAACCTTGAAGCTTTGAGAAGGAAGGAGTTTGTAATTTAAAACAAACTGGGTCAAATCTCATCCTGCATCCATTGAACATATAACTGCACAAAACCTTTTCCCCTTCCTGCCATGACATGACACCCAAAAACACATCAGTGCCAGTGGTAATACCACCGGGGACTGTATAGTATTGACTTGTAATAGCAGATCTAATAGTATCGCTTCCACACAAATAGAGGGAATAAAACCCTCGCAAAAGAACCATAACAGTATCATAACCACACTGGTTGACATCCAGCATGCCTGCCATCTTCGGGGATCAATTTCTTCAAAGGCATAATGGTATCTCTTTTTATTCTCCATGTGAGATGCAGAGCTGGGGGGATCTGAAGGTGCGCAGACGAGACTTTGAAGTGCAGAGAGGAGACGGAGAGTCAAACCGATGGAATATTCACAGCCCTGCGTTTCTCTACCCAGCTGAGATACTCCTGACCTAAAGTGAATCCAGTCAAACCAAGCGAAATTGAAAAGAAGTTTAGTAGGGCACGCCATGTTTTCCGTGTACATACTGGAAAATAAACCCTTGCGAAAAGCTACCTTTTTTTCGATTTTCAATGCCAATGAATTTCAAAGAGTTATCTGGCTTGTTTTTCAAATGGGTATCTTCTTCCTAAAAACACAATCTCTTTGTCAAGTGCCTTTATGGAGACATGTCCCAGTTTCTCCAATCCAATAACACATTTCTGTGATAATCTGCACTATAAAAGCTCTCCCAGCAGTAGGCTTTGGTGTACACAAGTTAAAAAATTACACACACTGTAAAGTTGTTTACACCTTCTTACTTTCACCAGCTTACCAAGTGTGAGGTGACAGGTGTGTTTTGCATCTCTGCCACAAATGCACCGGCTCATTATAGCGCCGTAGCGAGAGCAAGCCTCATCTATAAATAAAAACTGTGGCCTATTCCTTTCGCACCAAGAAGGCAGCCGGTCGCAAGAGAACTCCGCTTCACAAGGACAGAACCACAAATATTCTACAGAGAGAGAGAGAGAGAGAGAGAGAGAGAGAGAGAGAGAGAGAGAGAGAGAGAGTGAGGAAAACTAAAGAGATTCATAGTCTGTCAGTCTGGAGGTTTTCTTTTAGCAGCCGCATTCACACCTCAGAGTGTACCACATGCTGTGGCGTTACAACAATCTGTTTTTGGAGTTTTTGCGCTAATGGCCAGGTCTGAACATTCGTGATTTTTCTCTACTCACGACATCTATTGCAGGATGTCCGTCCTGGGAGAGGGATCCTTACTCTGTCGACTCTCTCTGAGATTTCTCAATTTTTAAAAATCCCAATAAAGGTTTTTTTTACTGGGAGTTTTGTCTCAGCCGAGCTCAGGGTGTAAGGGCAGGGTGTCATACTGTATGGAATGTAAAGCCCACTGAGACAAATGTCTATACAAATAAAACTGATTTGATTTGATTTGATTTGAACCTTAGCTAAGACTGGATGTGCACTGTGTACAGCTTTTAGATTATGGATGTGTCGACAGGGAGAGACAGAGTTGCACGTGTAAAAACCTGTTTGGAGGGCCGCGTTCACACAAGAGGTTTAATAGTCACTTAATGAGGCCAAACACATGTGAAATCTAAGCCTTTGATTTTACCCAAATGATGCGAGTAGCGTTGGTTTGTTTTCATTGTTAAAATGCGTGCCCGAACACGAATAATGATAAAAAGATATGTTTAGCTTACAGTATATCATAGATGGCAGGTCTGGACAAACACGTGTAAATAATCATGGCAAACACCTTGCCATCTGCCCCACAAGCAGAGCACAGAACATTTGCACAGTTCCTTTAGCCGTGCTCTATTGTCCTAATTATAACACACCTGCAATTCCTTCCTTCCTGCACCGACCGTTCCCACCAAACCAATCGGACCAGCTGAAAAGGGAGAGTCACAATGATGTAATTACTTCTCCAGGTTCCCAGGATACACTGAAAGGAAAACAGAAAGGAGGGGGGTGGGGGGGTTGGTGCAGGACCGTGGCTAAACGGCAAAGCCAGTTTCGGTGCTCTTTAAAGCCGACTCTGGTGTAAAGCGATTCCGGATTACCCCTGATACATGGTTTACTGGCACATTCTCCATTGGTTCAGCCCACCAGAGTGCTGGAGGGGTTGGGGGGGGGGCCTAGTCTGGGAAACAAATCCGGTGGTCGTTTTTTTTTTTGGCAGATAGGAGGAGAATTGAGCTTGATTGAAAGCAGAAATAAGCTTATGGATGGAACAACAGTTAGAGGGAGGCAGTATTTTTCACGGTTCCATATAATACGTACAAAAAAGTAGCTACTACTTCCGATGCATGTAGAACCTAACAACAACTCTTAGGACTTTTCATGTGAGTTTATTCTGGTGTCTTTATCATGAAGTCTCACTATCAGTACAATAGCCTCTATCAAAAGATTGAAAATAAGAGGGATATTCATGAGGTTATAATAACCTTAGTCAGATCAACTAGATTTTATTTCACAATCGAACTGTGCACATTAATGTGTGATGTCATTTCTGGACCCCACCAGGCTTAAACTACTTTCTATTGAAATGAGTTAGCTACAGTGGTTATACCAGAGAGCAGTGAATAGGACAACGTGCCAAGTTAAGCGATAGAGAAGTCTGAATCTACAGATGTTTTTCCAATAACAAACAGCAGGAGTATAAAATAAAATAAAATTAAGACAAAGTCATGATAGCTCATATATGCAGATTTGGTTTATATAGAAATACATTCATTAGCTGGTGACCAATACAACGTCTAGAGTGAAATGTAAATGCTGCACACATTCTTTCATTGAGATATGACCTTTACTAGCAGTGAACATGCTAACCGAGACAGGTAATGTCAGTGTAAAATTCCTTCTGTTTCTATTAAAATAGCAGATGCCTAATATATTATAAAGTATGGTGTTACCTTACTGCAAAACTATCCATAATTCAAATCCAAGGCTAAAGGCTATGCACTCTGAACTGCAAAGAAGGTTTTCTTCTTGGAATACTGTACATCACATGACTCCAGAGATTGGTGAAGTTCCTGGCACAACTCATCCCCTCAGTTTTTCTGCTTTCCTTTTTGTGTGGATACCCATTTCCAGCAATGTATTTTCACAGCATAACCTTTTAGTAAGAAGCTGTAATGAACCAGTTTTTGGGTCTACCCGCCAGGTTTACCTCCAACTGCTGAGAAGATGTCTGCCTCCAGATGCCTGTAAACTAACTATATTTAAATATATGACTGTTTGTTAGTTGTCCTTGTGGTCGCAAAGGCACTTGAGAACAAAAAGCTCTCTCAAAGGGACTCAGATGAAGGGAAGAACTCTTTGACTGCTTTTGAACATGGAATGCTATTCAGTGCTTTTCAGAAATGACCTTCAGCAAATTTGTTTTTTTACCAAGCTGGAGTGTTTTGGGATTTGATCGCAAGCAAAATAACATGACTTGGTGTGATGCACATTTGAAAGATAGAGTGAAGAGACAAGCTTAGATCGGACCCAGTTGGTGATATTTGTAATATCGAGGACATTGGTGAAGCTCTTTATTGGAGGGGATGTGGACAGCACTTGTAACACAGAGAGAAGAAGCTGCTTTGAATGCTAGAGTTCTTAGAGTAGAGGGTGACACTGGAGTGGACTTTTACTCTTGTCTTGTTGTGTTATTAATTTGTTTTAAAGGGGGCGGTCTTAAGGCGAAGCAGTGATTTTGATTTGATGTTCTCCCCATTCTTTTCTTAGTGAACATTGTTATTCAGCCCATGCATTGTGCCGGTACTTTGGCAGTAAGAACACAGGTTCCTCTGTGATGAATTGCTTTAATCCGAAGAGCAAAAATGCATTCACTAAAGGGTACAGAAACATAAATAACACTGCGGCCAGAGGTCAGTAAAGTTTTATAAGTAATATAAGGTCCATATGTTAGGTCCCTGTGTCCTCTTTTGGGATGGCCAGTCTGTCAGTTATGGTAAAAAATGACAGTACATATCCTGGATCGTATCACCAGAACATTAGGATTGATTTGTATTTCTTATATATAGATAAGGTATACTTAGGGTTGCAAAGGGGTGGAAAGTTTCCGGAAACTTTCCACAGGAACTTTGGCTCGGGAATTTTGGGAATATTCAAAATAGGGAATTATAGGAATTGACTAAATGGCAGTCATTTAAATGATTTTTTTTTCATATCCAAACATAAATGTAAACATATAAACATTATGTTTTGTCATAGGCAGACATCCATGCAAACTTATACAATTAAAAAACATTACATTTGAACAGATTTATTTGTAAGTAGAACTTTGTCAAGTTTTGATTATTTTATGAACAATCAATAATTTACTGAACAACAAAAATATGAATGTTGAGTAAATATAACTCATCTGTCACCCATTCAATAAATAAAGTAAAATGCCCCCCATGTGATGGAGGAATGCACAGTGCATGTAGGGGGCGTGGCCTCAGTACCCGTGCAGTAAGCAGCGCGCTATGTGCAACTTGCCAAGTGTACTTGCATGAAATCTGGTTGTTTTAGTCAAGATTATGCTAAAATATATTTTCCCCACCTTAATTTAAAATCACTGTTTAACCCTCTGTATACCTGGTCTAGTAAAAAGCAATATATGATATCAAGTTGGGTGTCTCAATAAGCTTTAAAACAAATCTGATTTGAAATCAATTGTTCATAAATACTATAAAACTTATTTAAAAACACTGCTTTTTACTTTCTAGAACGTTTACCAGGATTTAAATAACACAGTTAGAAGGATTTAGTGCATTTGGGTTGCTTTAAATTTAGTAAATTCCCGTTTATTCCCGTTAATTCCCAAAATTCCTGTTAATTCCCATAAATTCCCATTAATTCCCATGGAAAGTTTCCAACTTTGAAAATTGCCGAAATGTTGCAACCCTACTGTATATAATTAGTAAATATCTTCTTTATTGGTGTCTAAATGTTCATATATCTGTGTACTGTCAAAATATTCTTATGAATTTTTTTTTTGGCAACATTGATCTTGAAAAAAAAAAAGCGACAGAGATTATTTTGGTCAGTGTCTTGTACTGACATTTTATTTTGAGTAGCACTTACAGGTTACAGGAAAATGTCTGCCTCTAGTTCCTGGCACAAGCATTTCAACCAGATTGCCACAAATAAACTGGATGGAAATTCCCACTTCTGTAACCCCTGAAAGCATGCATAATTAATCTAAGACCCTGACGCATGTACACACAGAACAGCTATCACATGTTACACACTTATTCTTATTACTTACTTATTATTGTATTCATGTTCTGTGGCATTCTAGTGTTTCTGATTGTACGGTGGTGGCAGAAACACGTTTTTAGCAGGAGGAAGGAAGCCACGTCTAATTGGAATCGTTCACTTATCGGAATTGCTCACAAACAGGCGCTGTGACGATCATTTTTCAAATGTCAGTCAAAACACTGGACCTTGTCAAGCTGGGCCTTTTGACAATTTGACCTGTGCTCCGCAGCTGTAAGCAGGGGCAGATGTAGTCAGAAAAAACAGAGGCATAGGGTCCCTTTTCCCATTCTTATCTAGCTTTGAAAATACATTTGTTTAACTTATTGTCCTTTGATTATTTTCAAGTTTTTCTTAATTTTTCTTTATGCAGATCTGTTTTTTGTGACTTGTGACTAAATATTTATTTCAGATACAGAGTCCAATGTACTGGGGATTGAAAGGGATTCTGATGTCATTAAAGCATATGGATTATTCAGAAATGCATTCTTAATCAAAGAAAATGGAAATAATCTAAATGAATTAATAATGAAAAAAGAAACTATCTTAACCATAACAGATGTTTTATGGTGCTCTTGGTTGCTTGGGGCCCAAAGCGATTGCCTGACATCGCCTTATGGTAAGTCGGCCCTGTGGCTGTGAGCGTCATAGCAGATCTGTCATGTTCCATCCTGGGCGCTGCTCTCCTCTATGTTCAAGTGAGCACACAGTTGCCTATAACCACTAACCTTCTTAAGGGAGGGAGGGGGAGGCGGAGGGGGGGTGGGGGTGATTCCTTGGGGCATAATCAAATCAAAAACCCTGCCAATAAACTGAAACAGGAAATAGCCAAACACACGGGCAATTAGTTGGGCATTTCCCCTCAAAGTCACACAAAAAAGAAAAAAAAAATATTTGGACTTAGCACAGTGAGTGCCTCCCCTCTTTTTTTTCAAATCAAGAGCCCTTTTTGTGCGCTTGCCTATTAGCGCTTAATTGAGAGAGTCCTAGGATAAGCTGTGGAAGAATGCAAGTACTGTCCAAGCTGTGGCGCGGCCCCAAACAAGGGGGTTGGTTGGGGCACAGGAGGGTGCAAAATGCCCCCCCTCCCTCCCTCCCCATTTCCCACCCTATGCTCCTCTCTCCTTTACCTATTTCTCTGGGCTTTTCTCTGTGCAGGAGCAATATGGTTAAGTCTGTCCAAACTGCATTGTTTGACGAGCCAAGGAAAAATGTTTGCTGTTGAGTTTTTTTTTCTGCTGCTCGCAAATCTTTCCCGTCTCCTCCCGGTACCCGCTACATCTTTGTTCCATTCCCTCGGCGGTTTGTTCACTTACTTTCCGTTTGACGTTCATTTGTTACAACTTCAAAACACACTGGCACAGAATATACAGACAGATGTTAGCGATGAAATATTTATCACATAAATTGTAACCTGGATTCCCCCTGCTTGCCTTGTGAGCTTAGTCAACGCGTCCATTATATATGACAAATGGGCGTCTTTTTTTTAGTCAGCTCTTTGTTGATTTGTAAAATAGCTGTATGAGTACTTTTCAGATTTTTTTTATTTTTATTTATTTCTGCGCAAGCATGTAGCGGATGAGGCGTGATGAATGATGAGGGCCCCAAAACAGCAAGCTCAGGTCTGTCTTCACCCGATGAATCTTCATCTGAAATCCATCTTTATCTGCTCTCCGATGGTGATGACTGGCCATTTAAAGACACTCGGGCTGTCTGTTGAGACGCAGCCAGCAGCCTGGGATCCAGGTTCCCTCCCACTGCTTTGACATAGAAATAAAAGAGAATAATAATGTTGAGCGGCTGCCTGAGCAGCATGCTAATACGGCTCAAAGTGCCCTTTAAACAAATGCACGGTATCAAGAGGTGGAAAATATGATCCTGAGAGGCACCTAACAATCCGTGAAAAACCGTAATCCCACACAACTGGGGGACTCCTGCTGCCTTATTTTATCAGCAGCTAAATAAAAGCATTACGCTCTAATGTCCATGTCTGGAGCAGTGCAATGCAAAGTGATTCTGGCAAAATCCATCTGTGTGAAACTATAAAATGTCCAGATAAAGTCAGCCGCCGCGCACATAAATCCAACATGCATTGTTGCTTGCATTTGTTGGAGAGCAGCCCCCTCAGACTTTTCATTCCGCCAGGCAGTGAATAAAAACAAGGACGGTGGGAAATTCAGAGGGGGAGATTAATTGGCATGCAAGCAGAGTAACTGTCCACAGTCTGCCGATCACAGGACTAGCCAAGCATGACAAGCATAGCCTATCTTCTACTTTTCATTAGGCCACGGACGGGGCCAGCCACAAGCTTTATGCTAAACAGGGTTGATACGGCTGTCTCAGTCTCCCAAAGACCTTTACACCCTCAAAACAAAACAACAGGATACGTACAGACAAAACCAAACAATGTAAGGGTAAGAAAATAAAAGGACAGTTCTTTCACAAAGTCTGTCATGGAAATTATAAAGGAATGAATGGCTGGCGGGGAAATAAGAAGGAAGCGCGGTATCAGAAGTCGGCTTGATGCGGATAATCAATGAATAACTGTCCACATATGATTAACTGGGCCATTATTCTGGAAGCGTGCCTGCTCAATTTTCAAAATGTACATTTCAGTTATTGGGATCCATTAACAGTGGGGTGTTGGCAATTATGATTGGTGTATGCAACAGTGGTATAACTAATTAAAGTACAAGCTGGGCTAAGTTGTGTTTGTTGTGTATGTTCCAACCATGACTTGCAAGCCAACAGCAAACAAATAGGTTGAGCGCACTATGGAGCGCTGATAGTCTCTTTCTCTGTATTACCATTCCACTGGTGTGAACTCAGAAAGCCTCGTCTCTCTCCCCTCTTTAACATTCCTGTGCAGAGTGCACCTCTAGCAGATTAGTGCTTACATTCAGCTGGCTTCTATCTTTAATAGTACAGCTCTTTGAAGGAAAATAAAACATCTCTTATGCTGAGTTATATTTATACAGGCAGACCACAGGTATGACCACAAGCGATCACTATTTTAGTTTAAACTTTAATGGCCAACCAGTTCTACTGGATGCATACAAGAGAGATGATGACCTTTGATGTCATTCCATGCGTTAATAACAAACTTTTTCTGTAATAAAACAAGCCTTTAGCACCTTGGTGTCTATTTTCAGGGATCCTGTTGGAATATATTTTTTTTCATTAAACTCTACTCCACTAAAATGCGTGAACAAGAAGATGGATGCCATGCATATGTTCAAGATGAAGCCAGAGCCATCACACGGTTAGCTTAGCTTAGTTTAGCAGACTGGAAACAGGCAGAAACTAACTCGATCCATTCAGGGTTGTAATAGTTCATTGCTCAATTTGAATTTCTGGACAAAATGTCATCTGGAACTAACTAAATAATTTTTCTCTTATCTTTACCTCCACAGGCTTCCATGTAAACGAACCCCTCCCCCCCAAAAAGGACTAAAAAGCCCTCTGTTTACCCATCTTAAAGGAAGTGACCAGAGATTTGCTGAAGGACAAAACAATAGGATCCCCTCATGGAGAAGTGGATGTGAGTGATCTCAGTCCTCACCATCACAGTAGTGCTTTCTGGAAATCCCCTCTCCAGCTCATCAAGGGGAATGTTCCTGGGGCTCTTATATGAGTAATATCATCAGGAACAAGAGGGTAAGGCACGTCATCACACTCACTTTTTGAATGTTCAAAAAACACTGGAGGATGCTCATGGTTTGGATTGCAGGTTGAACTGGAGAGCAAATATTAAAAAAAAACATCAGGAGTATGATGATGGTTAGGTGGATTATTGTCTGTGTAAGGGCTGCTGTCTAAAATGACATGATTGGGCCCCTGAGCCTGACAGTTGGGGCAATGACAGGTTGTTGCTCTTTTTGTTTTGCTGTGGCTTGACATCATAGAGACACGGATGGCCGAGCATTTCCTATAGGGGCGGGTGGGAACGCATTATTTTGATAGTGAACTCCCCTCCCCCATTCCTTTTTGCTCAATCGAAAAAAAACCTTCCAATTTCTGCCGGAGTGTATTCTTCTGGCCAAGCATGGGGAGGCCGCATTCACAGCCACCGAGTGTTAATAATGTGCCAAACAATTATGTCACAGTCTTTGGCCTGCCATGTGAGAAAGTTAGTCCTCCCTCCCCCCATGCTGTGTTACAGTATGCAAATGAGGGGAAAAGGCTGAAGTCTGAGAACTAGATAGTGTATGGCATCTGTAAGCTTTTACAAGGGGAGGGGGTAGGATGTGAAGTAGAGCAGTATTCCATGGGAAATAAAGTAGGAAGAAAAGAGGTAACTTTTTCTTTTCTTTTTGTTGTGTTTGGGGGCCTGGAGGGTGCTGGCTGGCGCCCATTGAACTAATGTTTTTTGAAGCTCTCAAGCTACAGACCGTAATCCATGTCAGCAATGTCGTTTTTTTAACCTCACACATTTGTGTGTGGTGGCCCTCAAAAATAGCTCGTTGGGAATAATACATAATGACAGCCACAGGGAAATCTGTTGGGTGACAAACTCTAGAAACATCACAAGAACGTGCAACTGCAAGGTTTTACTGTGGGAGCTGTGCCCTTTGGCTAGAATGATGTTTCCTGTTTCCACTGGCGAGAACTCTTGTTAAAAACGCTGAAGTCTGACCAGGGAAAAAAACAGCTTGCTACTTTTACGTTTTTTTTTTTTACAAAACCAAGTTGATGAAATTGCCTAAACGTGCTACATTGATTTTTTTTCTCTCTTTCCCACCAACAACCTTCATCTTTCTGCCATAAATTACTGGCGTTATTTACGGTGTCACCAACAAAGGCTTGTGAGAGATTGTAAAAATTGCTGTGGGGTCAAAGCGTCCTCCGTGCTCCATAAATTATGCGTCCGGTGCATGTTTAATCACATGAAGCACAACGCTGGCCAACAAACCCTGGCCTGACCTTCTCATAATTAAAATGCAAAGTAACCTGTTGCCTGTCCGCTGCTGGGATTGGACGTGACGTGCAGTCAGTCAGCGATGCTGCCTCCTGGTCACTTCTACCAACCTCTCACACACATTGAGCTGCTGTATCACTGGGCCTGTGGAGTGGCTGCCTATCTGAGGAGGTTTAGATAAGAGTGTATGATCATACAGAGGGAGAGAATCTGCAATAAAAAATGTAAAGTCAAAATTTCTGAGCTGCACTTAAACACTTGCCCTGTTGAAACAAACCAACACAATGCCTCATTACGCATGTGATTATGTCTGAGTCTCTTAAACAATTGTAAAATAGTCCAAATGTTCCAAAAGGTAAAAGTTACTAAGGTTACTACAGGGTTAGCGTGCGTGTGTGTGTGTGTGTGTGTGTGTGTGTGTGTGTGTGTGTGTGTGTGTGTGTGTGTGTGTGTGTGTGTTTGGGGGAAATAAAATAAATTCCATCTATAAAAATAGCGTATCGTTTGCTGCTCTGAAGCCCCATATCTTCAAAATGTCAAGAAGGATGAACAGCTTTGATTTTGGCCAGGTGATAACACACTAAAGTAAGCGAAAAGGCGGAGGCGTGAGGATTCCACAGAAGCACAGCCTCATGTTTGCTCTCCATATCTGCTTCTCCTCCCCCTGACTGTGCAGACTGTACTACTAAAGGCTACTAGCTTCCCATAGAGGAGCTACCATTAGCCTCAATGTCGAGCCAGGGTTACCAAACCTCTTAACATTCCCAAGTGTCTTCTCAGAAGCATTCAGCATGCGAGAGAGGCCGTCCGCAGCCCGAGTCATTTATATTTTACTACAGAACCCCTTGACCTGGAGAATAAGCTGGCAAAACAAAACAATCACTTTAATAATTGCCAGACAGATGTCTTTTTCCACAGGGAGCGGCAATTAATCTTTGAAATATGCAAGATAAAATGTCAGCTGAAAATAGAAAGTGCGTGCCCTTTTTCTCCCTTGTTCACTGAATCTATAATTCATCTTCAACATGGCCGCAAAAGACCATTTGCATATGTGTAACCCAGTGTCAGAGAGCAATGAATTGACGACAGCATTTACAGGAAATACAGCGCTGATACGGACTAAATGTGTCTTTATCTTACAGTATGATGTTTGAACAAATCTGAACATTTAAGAAAAACACACACAGATGATTCACACCCCATAATACAGGTTCAGAGTTGAGGTTCTTCCCAATATGATGCATTCTGTTACTTTAAAAAAATAAAGCACACTGTTCAACATTTAGACCAACCCGCTGCATGCCAACACTGGCAGCAACTTTCTGTTTTAATCTCCCGTCTTCCTTGTCACGTGCCACACTGTTTTCCTACATGCTCTTCACTTTTTTTCGGTTCGATAATTAATTAGTGTGACCAAAAATTAATTAGGGTCTAGTCCAAAGAGCACTTGGTGTGCTTTGCAAAATGAATTCCTGGGATGGAGGTAGAGAGTGGAGGATTAATATCCTGCACCAGCGTTGCTTTGTAGCCTAAGGTTTTAATGAGATGATGGAGTGAGATGTAAATATCAAACGCATAAAAACCTGATGATTGACTTTTCATGGCCACATTTACATACCTGTGATGAAAGGAAAGTACACAATCATTTGACAAAGTTGATCCTTGTACACCTAATGATTGTTCCAAGATTATCGCCGGCTTGCTTACGGCTTCTTCCCTTTGGAGGTGGCAGAGGGGCGGGAGAGCTGTCCTGGGTTCACAGTCCTGGAACGTGCTCTACATCCAAATCAGAAGGAGAAACTCAACACCAATGTAAGGCCTTAAGTTCTAATCAAATTAGTGCATCGGACATATAACTAAGGTATTGTTCCAATACCCATACTTCCCTGCTATTTAATGTGGTAGAAAAAGATTTAGGATGTCCCAAAACATCCAATCAGCTGCAGCATGCCTAAAAATAACCCGGATTCCCTATCAAATCCGGTCATAGCTTTAAGTGTGGAAATCAGCATGCTTTTTTGCCGATTCTGACCAACAATCCACATCGCAGCGGAAGTTAGGTCATATGGATGCAGCCTTCAAGTTAAAACAATGTGACGAATATACAGTATAATCAAGAGGCAAGTGTGTCCCAATGTGCCTACTGCATGCAAACAACTTTTTATGATCAGCGGTAGTATATATTGTAGATTTTTTTTAAAAAATCAATAAAAAGGGTATGCGATTTGGAACGCAGGGTAAGTCTGTCTTTAATACTGATGGCTGCAGTTTGGGTCATTTATATGTGTTACCCATGCCACAAAATAATGAACCTCACTAGAAAGAAATTAATCAGGTAAGTCTAGATATTTGTAGATATTAGAAGTTTGGGGTCCCCTGTCTGAGAGGTTGCCCCTTGCATCTTAACCCTGGATAAGAGGATGAAGATTGATGGATATACAGTATCTCACAAAAGTGAGTACACCCCTCACATTTCTTCAAATATTTCATTATATCTTTTCATGGGACACCACTGAATAAATGACATTTTGATACAATGTAAAGTAGCATGTGTACAGCTTATATAACAGTGTAAATTTACTGTCCCCTCAAAATAACTCGACACACACAGCCATTAATGTCTAAACTGCCGGTTACAAAAGTGAGTACACCCCTGAGTTAAAATGTCCAAATTGGGCCCAAAGTGTCAATATTTTGTGTGGCCACCTTTATTTTCCAGCACTACCTTAACCCTCATGGGCATGGAGTTCACCAGAGCTTCACAGGTTGCCACTGGAATCCTCTTCCCCTCATTCATGACAACATCACGGAGCTGGTGGATACTGGAGACCTTGCGCTCCTCCATCTCCTGTTTTAAGAAGCCCCAAATATGCTCAATAGGGTTTAGGTCTGGGGACATGCTTGGCCAGTCCATAACCTTTACCCTCAGCTTCTTTAGCAAGCCAGTGGTCGTTAGGAGGTGTGTTTGGGGTCGTTATCATGCTGCAATACTGCCCTGCGGCCCAGTTTACGAAGGGAGGGGATCATGTTCTCCTTCAGTATGGCACAGTACATGTTGGTATTCAATGAACTGTAGATCCCCAGTGCTGGCAGCACTCATGCAGCCCCAGACCATGACACTCCAACCACCATGCTTGACTATAGGCAATACACACTTGTCTTTGTACTCCTCACCTGTTTGCTACCACACACTCTTAACACCATCTGAACCAAATAAATGTGTCTTGGTCTCATCAGACCACAGGACATGGTTGCAGTCATCCATGTCCGTAGTCTGCTTGTCTTCAGCAAACTGTTTGTGGGGTTTATTTTGCATCATCTTTAGAATAGGCTTCCTTCTCGGACGACAGCCATGCAGACCAATATGATGCAGAGTGCGGTGTATGGTCTGAGCACTGACAGGTTGACCCCCAACCTCTTCAAGCCCTGCAGCAATGCTGGCAGCACTCATACGTCAATTTTCCAAAGCCAACCTCTTGGTATGACGCTGAAAACGTGCACTCAACCTTCTTAAACTGGGCTGCAGGGCAGTATTGCAACATGATAACGACCCCAAACACACCTCCAAGACGACCAGTGGCTTGCTAAAGAAGCTGAGGGTAAAGGTGATGGACTGGCCAAGCATGTCCCCAGACCTAAACCCTATTGAGCATCTTTGGGGCTTCTTAAAACGGGAGATGGAGAAGCGCAAGGTCTCTAATATCGACCAGCTTCGTGATGTTGTCATGAATGAGTGGAAGAGGATTCCAGTGGGAACCTGTGAAGCTCTGGTGAACTCCATGCCTAAGAGGGTTAAGGTAGTGCTGGAAAATAATGGTGGCCACACAAAATATTGACACTTTGGGCCCAATTTGGACATTTTTTCTTAGGGGTGTACTCACTTTTGTTGCCTTCAGTTTAGACATTAATGGCTGTGTGTCAAGTTATTTTGAGGCGACAGTAAATTTACACTGTAATACAAGCTGTACACTGACTACTTTACATTATATCAAAGTGTCATTTCTTCAGTGTTGTCCCATGGAAAGATATAATGAAATATTTGAAGAAATGTGAGGGGTGTACTCACTTTTGTGAGATACTGTATCTCATTTCATTTATCAAAACAAACTATTACAAAGTAGCATTACTTATGTGTGTGTGTGTGTGTGTGTGTGTGTGTGTGTGTGTGTGTGTGTGTTTGTGTGTGTGTGTGTGTGTGTGTGTGATAAATTCAGTAAGAAGATCCAATCATTTTCTTCTTTTGCAGGTAAGGATAAAACAAGTAAAGCGAAAATGTAAAAAAATAAACATTTATACAGGCTCACAGTTTTGTCAAGCACCGTTGTCCTAGGGTCTGACACAGCTCAGGGATTTTTCACTCCACTGAAAGCTTGCTTCCAATAGGCCAGAATCAAACATGAATTTAAACTTGCTTGGCTTGTAGTTTAGCCTTAGCTCAAACACTCGCTTCTACATCTGCCCGTGTCCCTCTCTCACACACACTCACAAGTCAGCACTCCTCTGCTGTGCAGTAAAGGAGCAGTCAACTGTTTGTTTTGGCTGGCTGTTACAGCACCTCGACACATATTAAAAAACAAAATTAAACAAAACTCTATCTAACTTGTTTGATTTTTGCAATTCTTAGGTTGTATCCATATAGAGCTGTTAAGCGGAAGTGGCGGAATTACGGGGCATGGGACCTCTCGGCTGAAAAAAAATAAATGGGAGTCTATGGAAAGTAATCTACTATTTTCTGGTCCCAGTCATTAAATGCCTTGTATTACATATATGTTTTGTATGGGTCTAAATCAGAGTGGCCAAGTCTCACGCTTTGGCCGTGAGACACACGCATATCAACCAGTTCACACGCTCACACGCCACACCTCCAATTTCTCACGCAGAGAAATTAATCCCCGTAATATATATATATATTTTTTTTTGGTACTTTTACTTTGAAAGTCTTATTTTGAAAAGTTAAACGGACTGAGTTCCGTGACATCCTCTTTCTGCCATGCTTTCTGCACGCGCGGTTTCTTTATAGGTCTATGGCATGGACAATATCCATGGCCGTGTGCAGCCCGTAGCCGCAGCAGCCACTTGGCAAACCACCACGGCCACGCCCCCCTGCGTTACACTACAAAACTAATAAAAGCCCGCCGCCTCCCAGTCCCGCCCTTTGTTCAAATTATATGGAAAATTAATGACAACAAGGACGCCAGTATTAAATGAACAAAGAGGTAAGAACACCTTAATTCAAATCAGTCACTTCACTTGATATATTCAAGCTTGTTTTGCATTATGTTATTGGGCTGGTTGACACACCAACACATTTTTGTTCTAAAATGTTGTCAACATTAATTGAATGAATGTATTGAGTAACTAAGGTTAGAGGTTACTGTGGGAAAAATATGTTCTGAGAAGACATCAAGTGTCATAGATTTAATATAATAATGGTGAATTGAAATTGGATAATTGGATAACCTATACAATGTTGAATACATATAGAATAATTACCTTTATTACAGTTTAACCAAATGTTCTAACAATAGGCTACAGGAGATATTTGAAAGCACTACACATGCATTGTAGGCTATTCAATTAAATTTGTGTCAGCGAAACCGAGAATGTTCTCTTTTACTTTACATAAAAATGAATGCAGAAAAGGCACACATTGCTTCATAAAAATTCACCAGAATGCAGGAAATTAAGTGTTTAATGCTCAAAATTTTCTGGGGGGGAACCCCAGACCCCCACTTACAATATGTCCACACCCAATGTTTAATTAAAACCGGTCCTACGACTTTGCAATTCATGAATTGTTTATTTTAATAAGATTTTTGATGTTTTATCACATTTTCCAATTGTCTTTTATTTCTGATTTATTATGAACAATATGTAAACTTGCAGGACACTAGCAAAAATGATTGGGTGGGAAAGAGGACACGGTTTTGGGTCCCTCGGCCAAAAAATCTCACTCCAAACTTTTGGTGAAACTTGGCAGCCCTGGTCTAAATGATAATTTTTCATGTGAAGAGTTTGACGGTATGTTGTATGATTATTCGTCTAACGGCTTTTGAAAAAATGTTACGAGAACAACTACAAGTCTTGTCGCCTCTGTGACGTCACCTCAACACATTCCCTCCACTTCTCGACTGACAGTGCTAATGCTAATGCTAATGGCTGGCGTGGACAACGCCAACAATCTCCCCACTCGAGAAATTGAAACTCTCCACATGTCCACTTGTGTAATGGTTTTCGCCACGCTGAAGACTTTTGTCTTGTCATTGAAAGAAGGCGGTAAAGTGCATTAAAGACACAGCCATGTTTCTGAGCTAAGCGGGTGCGAGTGGTGGTGACGTATATCATAAGTGTCAAGAGCAGCGAAGAGCTGTAGTCCACAAAAGCGCTCTGCACAAAACCTGACCGTATCCAGCTTCTACTCGCTAAATTGTTCCATTCTTTGCACGAAAAAATACCTTCTAAATCCATACAAAACATATGTGTAATCAAAGGCATTTCATGACTGGGACCAGAAAATAATTATATTATAATAATTATAATAATAATTTCTTTCCATTGACTACCGTTGTAATTTTTCGAGCCGAGAGGTCCCATGTCTCAAGAGTATATTAAGTCCAAAGACATGCAGATCACATGAATTTAAAAGTATAAATTGCCTGCACATGTGCATATGTGTGTTTAATATGTATTACCCTTGTTATAGACCAGCAATCTTTATACTGCTTTTTCGGCTTTACACCGCAGCACTCTGTTACCTGCACATGATAAGCCTATTTCTATAAAAAAGGATGGATGGACAGAGAAACTGTAATACTTTTCATTTGTAAGACACAGATAAAGTGGGCAGATCTGGTCTTTGAAGCAAAAAGTAATAGAGCCTGTGCGCCGTGACCTCATCATCTCCTACTGTAATTGCAATTTGAAGAAAAAACTGGGATGCCTTAACGGTAAGTTTGAAGTGTGAAATTGAAAGACATATTGTGGTGAGTGCTCTATTGTCGCTTGCTTCCTTCTTCTATTTCTTCTTCTATGCCAGGCATCGCACACAGTCAGGAGGCAGTTGTCATGGCGATTACTGCATATGCACACCGTTAACCTGTGGAGATAGAAGAGGACTTTTCAAAGCATCACAGACCTTGACTTTAAATTATAAGTGTCTTCGCTCACCCAATAGAATGGCAATTTTTATTTATTAACCTTTATTTATACAGGTAAAATCTCATTGAGACCCAGGGTCTCATTTACAAGAGAGACCTGTTCAGGTAGGCATCAGCAGCAACACAAAGTTACAGACTAACTAAACATACAGGAGACACAACACAGAACACAAACGGTAAAATAACGCAGTACAAAGGGCAAAGAACAAGTTAAGTACAAGTTAAGTTATGTACAAGTGCAGTAGAAAGTGAAAATCACACCAGCTTTCACAGAGCTTCAGACAGTGGATTGGTTGAGTGGTTCTGAGGTTGGAGGAGTCAAACAGTGTGCTGGAATCAAAGCCTTTCAAAAAGGTAAGATGATGTGACAATGCAGTTATTCTGGTCACCTCACTAAAGCAACATAGCAACAGGTGGTTTTGGTGGTTTAGAATGACAGCTAATGCCACCATGACAACAACAGGGATCTTCAGTGTACATACACTGGTGGAGCATTGTATCTATAGTTCTTACAGCAGTGTGGCCCACCAAGAATGCCCAAATGAGAGTGGGAAAAGGGCAGTGACTCAAAAACATGATTACACCGAGGGACCATTACAGTATATGGGAACGCGTACTTCTCCTGTCCTCACCTCTCCCTGACCACTCGACCCCGGGCTCCACAGGCTAACAGTGTACTTGGGTCTAACCCCTCCATGAGCACACTGCCTAATGTCTGCCCCACTGACATAAGCCAGAGACTGCCAGAGAGAATCTAATTACAGAGACAATTATGATGGTGACCCAGTTCGACCTGGATTTTGTATTCAAATTGACTCATGTACCTTGAGCTCTGCAGATACATATCGTTAGGACGGAGTGTGAACCCTCTGACGCTCAGTCTCCGACTCCCTTTATGACAGTACTACTTGCATTCTTCATGCAATTATCATTGACGTACATGCTTAGTTGTTAGCTGAATGCGCCATGGTTTTTTGCTTTTTCCGTTTAATTAATTCAATGTGATTCATATCATCTAAGCAGGAGGTCTCCATTAGGGCCGGCTGATGATTCAATGTTATGGTGTAAGTACTGTTAGCAAAATCATATTGAGATGATAGGATATAATTATGTTACACTATGTAGTTTGCCTACTCATTATTAAGTAACACAATTACTTACTAAAATGGTTATTTAACCAGTCATTCATTTAATTTTCCGTTATTTAACCTTTAAAGACCAAAGAGTCTTGAAAAAGCACAAGGTGGCTACATTTGTGTGGGCGTTATTTCAAATGAAACAACAGGTTCTGAGTCAGTATTTCACAGCTATGGAAAATGATTATACCGACAATCAAGAAGGGCCCATGTGAAATACATGACATCATGACAAAACTAGCAGACATGTGTGCATGTACGTGTTTTAATGACCAGCGCCTTGCTAGATGACCATGCACTGTGTTTCGGGAAAAGATGAAATGAATGAGAGGGCTGTTTGTCTTAATGCAATGCTGTTTGAACATGTCCTTAACACATGTTAAGACTAAGTCTCATGTACTGCATGACCGAGGAACAAAGTTCATTGCTTAGAAGATCAGCTTTATTTATTTATCATTATACTGATTTTGATTGGATCGCCCAGCCTCATGCCATTTACAGTGTTTTTACTAGATAAAGTAAGGGGTTCTATAAGTCTTCATGGAAGACAACTGTCCAACTTCTTTAGCTAAATGAACCCATCCAACCCATATACAAACCCATTGGGATACCAACAGATACATTGTCACAAGTTTGTCTTTGTGCCCCAGGCCCTCAGGGGCCCCTAAGGAATTCAGGGGCCCCTAAGGCCTCATGTCTGCCAGCCTGGTAACAAGGTCCACCTCAACCCCAGCATCCACCTGTAGGCCCCAAACTCCCTGCATTGCTGAGATTCCACCTAGGAGTGACATGGTTGCAAGCCTATACACCAATAGGGGGCCAACCTCTAGCCGGTTAATCCGACCATGCATACCGTTTTTTTTTTCTTACCCCACAATGAAGTAGTTCATTATGTAAAATATTTGTATTGGTCAAAATCTAATTCCTCCACTAATAGCTTGAAGTCCTCCTTGGTACTTTGCATAGCACTCAGAAGTGTTTGCTGGGTCACCGTGAGTTGTCAGCTGGCAGAGGTGTTCTGGTAAGCCTCTAGCTGACTGCTGCTGCTACAGTGTGTCACCCTCAAATCTCTGTCGGAGCTGCTGCTGCTTTCGGAGCGAGTCGGGTTTTCTCCCAGGCATTGCATTTCAATTTTCAAAAGAAGAATGTTTGTTGAAAGACAAACAATGAGCCATAAGCTTTTCATAGATATTTATGGGGCATAACCACAAAGCAAAACAACAGAAGAAAAAAACAACATCTAATCTGGCAAGCGTTGTTGTGGGCAATGTTCTTAGATCCTCTCTCATTTCTTCTGCTAATTGCGACATGGTAATTAGGCGTAGAATCTAATTTAGTATGGGGCTTCATTTAGGGAAATATGCATTATTTAAGGGGGGAATCCAAGAAGGAGGAGGAGCAGCAGTTCTATTAGGGTAGAGGAATTACAAATGTACTAATGAGACTTGTGCTTTTTATAATAGTGAATAAAGAGGAATGACAACGTAGGAGGGATAGATAGCAGTGATGGGGACTGTCATGATGGGGATGATGGCACAGGTTCTTGGTACTGGCAGACCAGGAACACCAAAGAGGGTCATTGACCTCTGATTTCACTCCTATTTCCCCTACAAGCCAAGTCCTAATAGACTCCATTTACAGAAAGAGAGGGGGGAGAGAGAGAGAGAGACAGAGGGAGAGAGAGAGAAAGCCCTGACGCTGGGGCTTTCAGAGTAAAGTCTGCATATGTGATGACTTGCAGTCTGGCTGGCTGAATGAACCAGGCTCAGAGCTTGATAACCTCCTCTTTCCTTATTATTATCCCTCATTTAACTCACTGTGTGCCTCCATCACAGTCCATTTTCGCGTGTGCATGTATTTGTGTGCGTGTGTGTGTGTGTATGTGTGTGTGTGTGTGTGTGTGTGTGTGTGTGTGCGTGTCTGACGAGGCAATCTCTCACTCCTGCAGCACTCCTGTTATTTCACAGCGATTTTGGATAATGATTTATTTTACCATCCACAATTGGAAGACCTTCCGCTTGAAAGGGAATGATAAAACAGTAATCCCCTTGCAATTACGTAGTGAGCGCTAGAGCCATTCATTGAGATTCCACTGATACAACTCAGGACAGGACACAGGACAGCTTTGAAATGATTGTGCCACCAGCTCAGTATATCTCGGGAAAAAATAAAATACAATGTACACGTCAATGCTTGAATTTTGTAACAAAAATAAAGAAGAAGAAAGAAATAGTAATACGGCCTCTTAAGCATTTCAGTGGATGCTAGTTGGTGTATTTTCCTGACACATTTGCATTTAATCAAATTATCACAAGCCTTTGAAGCCCTTTGGAGTCTGGGATCCAGACTGGGGCAGTATGCCTGGTAGTTAATTCAGCCCTGCTGTCAGCAGTGGAGGGAGTACTCGGAGGTTTTACTCTTGTAAAAGTGGCAATTCAACAATTTATCTCTTGCATTCGTTAAAGTATAGCAGTAAAAGAAGAACTCCTGCAGAGAAATAGCCCCCGTGACTGATGTATTCCTATACATGACAATATTAGATAGCTAATAAGAGAACATCAGTGTGTAAGAAGCATTTTATTGTTCCTTCTTTGGTAGTCAATCTGAATCCGTTGTGGGAATGACGAACTGCGCCACCACCAATAAAAGCTACCGTAGAGATGTTATTACTGAATGTAAATACATTGAACGGCTATCGCAGACAGAGCACCAGCACCATAAAGAGGATCTTAAGGAGTATTACTTCAAATAAAAGTGCATAAAATGGCCCGCGACTAATTTATTAGTATATAAGATGTCAGGAAATTAATTATGATGCATCAGTGCATAAATAGCATTTCGCTGCTGTAGCTGGTCAAATTGCAGGAAGTTGTACGTCTATATACAGTCAGAGATCAGCAGTTTAGGCCATTGGTTCCAAGATAAGATAATATGAGACTGGGTTGATTCATTGGGAATAAATAAATGAATTGTGCGACACAAATCTGTATGAATTTTTCAAACTTTTTTCCTTTTCTGAAATAATGGATTATTTTATCTTTTTTTGGATTGCAGGAAAATGAGAACATTTAGAGGGGACATGTGGTACAAAGTAAAGTATTTTTTTCTAGAGTATAGGTATAAAGTAACATAACATCTATAAAGTACTTGGGTAGATGTACATTATTTTGTTCCACCACTGCCTAGCCATTACTACTACTCCATCTACTCAAGGCGTTAAATTGACATGGGTTACAACCCTACACCTAACACACTCCCTGATATGTTATGATGAGATATGTATCCCAGCTTAAAGTGATTAACTTTTTCCCATGATCCTTTGGGGTTTTTGGGGTTCTGGAATAAAATGTCAACGTGGGGAAAGCGTATATGGATGCTGTGCAGAGTCTGGACTCATGTGCCTTACTGCCACAGTTAGGAGAACACTTCATCCATGATGGTCTGCTTGACAAGAGGATGGTCTTAAATGGTGAGGAGGTGAGTCAGCTGAGGGGAAAACAAGTCTCAGCCCCTAAGTTCTTTGTTGTGGTTGCCGCGAACAGGTGGAGTGAATGGTTTGGCTTCTGTGCTGATTGCGTGTCTATGTGGACATGTATAATGCATCATAGGTAGATTTTGAAGTCTAGGAATCAAGTGGGGCAGCAGTTTTGGGAGATCAAGGGAGCTGCAGCATTTGAGGCAAAAACAACACTCTTAAAGCTGGGAGGATCTCCAAAGCAGGCCTAATTACCAACTGCAGGCAAAGCATCATTTATATACCACAGAGCTTTTACTGGAAATCAGAGGCGCTAATAAGTTGCCTGCCCATTCTAGGTCATCACAACGAGCGGAGAACAAGAAGGTTGTCATTATCTCTTTTCTTTTTTTTTTCTTAATTTCTTGTTAGTTTGTAACCTAAACCAGGCTCTTTGGTTTATCCACTGCTGTTTTTGAATCATTATCTGTGTCAAGTAGAGTAATTATCTAACAAATGTATAAAAGCGGCTCTCTAATTAAATGCCATGGGCTGTAAGAGATGGAGATAAATTATTTATGCTGCTTTGATGAGAGCTGGCTAGCTCTGAGGAGTGAGCGAGTCAGTCGCTCTCTCAGAATTAAAAACCCACTGCAGCGAGATCTTTAACAAAAACTTTTCCAGGGGGCATTAAGAGAAAGAAAGAAAAAAAAGAGTTTGTTTGCCAGTGAAAGAGAGGTGCGTCAGGTTTCTGTGTAAAGCAACCAGTGTTTGCCATCCTAAGATCTCATTGATTCAGAAGAGGAGGGAGATATTTTCATGCCGGTGTTTACAACTCAGGAAGAGGTGAGGCCCTTCAGCACAAATAATTTGAAGTGTTTGTCTAATGTAACTGTTTCCGGTTCATTTTTTTAAAGTGAGGAATTCCAAATGTCAGATAACTAGGCCCTGTGCTGACACCCTGCCCCTAATCTAATTGTGTTCATACTACCAGAGGCGAGGCCGCAGCTGAAACCATCCAGCCATTCATCCTCGACGAACCCCCCCCCCCCCCCCCCCATAAAAAAAAAATCTCCCGCGGGGCAAACAAAAAGCTTTCACAATAATGAAGCACAACTGAGGAGAATCAACAACCCAGACAAAGGAAGCCAGCCAAAAGTCAGATAAGAATTTCTTATTATTCCAATAAAAAATACATTCATACAGAAATATAACAATTTTGCAAAACAATTTCAAATAAAAATTTCATAAAGCATAAACTTAACAATTTTACAAAAGTTTTTTTTTTTCTTCTTTTTTTTATACAAATATTCAGTTGAGAACAAAGAGCTGTGTGTGTGTCTGTGTGTGTACGAGTGTGTGTGACAGAAAAGTTGGGGTAGTGGTGGTGGGATGAGAGAAAAAATTACAAAGAGCGTAAAAGATGCGAGCAAACATGGGGGCTTAATCAAGGCTCAATTACCACTCGAACATTATTGGCTGCTGTTCTCGCAAGAATGGATGTTCCCCTGTCCAAAAGGCCTCGCCAGCAATTCCCCCAAAATCTATCGCAGCAAGCAGTTTCAAGTTTGTACTCATCTCGTCCCTTTCACTCCTCTGATCTGAAATCCATAAGTCGTGGCACGCCATCGCGCCAACTTGCTTGCAACATCCAATTTCCTGATCTGGAGTGTAGCGACACCGATCAAATCACCTTATCCTCAAATAATGATCCCTATATTATGATGGTCTGCACCTTTTGTATTCCCTGTCGCACTCCACCACTAAAAGCTTCACCAACACAAATTCCCCTTTAAGGAGGAATAGGGGAGGGGAAGGGAAGCAATAGGACATTTCCATGTGTATCTCATCGCTGTGTCTTTCATAATACTGTTGCAGCTTGGTTAAAACAACGCTCCCCCAGACAGGTCAATAACCCAACCTACACAGTCAGCAGTCTGTGACAGATTCCATGCCAACAAAGCCTTTAGCAATTCATTACGGAGAGGCAGTACAAGGCGAGGCCTGTCCGACTGCAGCCTGTTAATTACAATAAATCTTTAGCTTTTTCTTCAGTCCCACTTGCAGGGATGGAGGGGGATGGGGTGGGGGGGGGGGCAGGGGGGTGGTGGTGACATTGGCGTGGAGGGATACAAGGGAAAGTAAAACAAAAGTGCAGCAAAACCTATTTTTTCCTCTGGTTGTTTTGTATCTTGTGCGATGGACTTACTAGTACTAGTACTAGTCACGAGTACATACTACACAGTAGTTAACGTCTTTAATAAATGAATTTAAGTGCTCTAAAACATGCACAGAATTGGTCTCGTTTACATGTCACAGCTTAATTGAATGTGATATATACATCAGCTGTCATTAAAACAAAAAGGTGCCGGTTCGTTCTGTAATTGAGCCTTGATCGAGCTTGACGAAATCACCCATACGACAAACGTGACTTCCCAAAGGGGGGTGGTGAACAAAACCGCCGCTACCACAGGGGCTAAGTCACATGCATAAGGCACCATTAAGGTCAACAGTGCATTACTAGAATAAAAAAAGAAAGTACAAAAATCAAAAGTACTCCTCAAGGCATAGGATGAATCAAAGAGAACATTAGTAAGCAGTGGTGAAGTCTCCAGCCGGATGAGGAACCAGAATGGAAGATAACGGGATGAGGTTGTAAAACTAAAACAAGTAGGAAATCATCAAGGCTTTATGTACAATATTGTAACATTTAACCGTTTGCACTTCTTAGCTGCACCTTTATTGAAACTACTTGCAGTCCTGATTACAGTGGAAACATGAAATGAACAAACCCTAGGAACCATGCAACACCTGTCTATGATACTGAAGTTATAGTATAGTTGTGTTTATACCTCTAAGCACACAGCTTATACAATTGGACTACAAAGGAGTAGCTTTGTAGGTTGTAAAAAATATAATAAACCAGGCTACATAACACATTGCACATTTAGTAGCTGCACCAAAAAACACCAAAAAAAGCTCCTGCCATACAGTGACCAAGAGGGGGGTTTTGGGAGAGAACTTTGGTCCCTGGGTCAATGACCAGCAGAAATTGGAACGCATCCACCTTCTCACTCTGGTCTAAACCCAAGGCCTCATAAGCTTTAGGAGAACCGCCCCCCCCCCCTTACCCCCTCCAAGTCTGGGTGCCAGACAGACAGGTAAGAATTAGCAGCCTAACCTATCCTTACACAGACACCGGGGGAAACACAAATGGAATGTTTCCCCCCAGAAACTCATTCAGTCAAACAGCAACATTGGTACCAGCCGCACACCATCCATCCATCCATCTGCCCTCCAAAGCATCTTCTCTTGTCCCAATGGAGGTGGGGGCTGGTCTGCCAACATCAGACATTCACAGTGCACACATGCTCACCTCAGACAGTTTTTTTGTAAAGTACCAGTGTATCTGCTGTCCGGGAGATGCCCCCCCCACCCCTCCCCCCCCAAAAAAAAACCCCCATCATGCACCATACACACTAATCATTCACACTCTTTTTGTTTGAGTCTTTTTAACTTTTTTTTTGTCTTTTTTTGTTTTTTCTTGTTGTGTGTATGCATTGCAAGTCCTTCCTCAAATCAAAACGATTTTTTCTTCCTCGTCATCCATGATGTTGTCCTCTTGTTGCAACAGACAACCTTCAGAGCGCCCTTTCTCCACAAGAAGAGAGGTCCCGGAGGCACTGGGTTTTCAGTATGGTGCAAAACAGCATGCTTTGGCTGGAACACACTCCCGCCCACTCTGCCCTGGGACAAGTTCAACCAAGAGACAGGGTCGGGAGATGGGCATTTGTTTTTGTTCAGTTTTTTTTCTTCTTCCTCTTTAAACTGTCCCCTTTGCTTGCGTAGCTGGGTCGGCGCTCGGCCAGCTCTAGACGTGTCTCTTCATGTGAAGAGCCAGATGGTCAGACCTGGAGAAACACCTGTGGACAGAGAAGAGGGAAGTTAATCACAAGGGAAAATAAGGACTATGGGTGATTTATAGTTTCATCACGATATGATATCAGATTAGTGGATATATCGATTTATATCGATGTATCGTTGCATCCCGAGTGATTAAGACATGTTTTATAGGAAGCTTTGTGCTGCAATGATTTTAAATATTAAAGCTTCAAAAGATAAGAGCCAGCAAATTCCTACTGAGAAGAGGCTGATTAACTCCCAATGACCTCTTCCTCAATCATTTTCAGTAAAGCAGACTAGTAACTTGCAATACACAAATATTCTCCAATTGATGAGTCCAGCTCTACTTTTTATCTGAACAAAATCCATCAGTGCTGTCCATCTTTAAATGCGCAAGTCATTATCTTGTCAATGCAACTGATGTTGATCACATCCAGATACATGTGACATAGTCCACGGTATGGGCCTGTGTGAAAGGAACAGAGGCTTATGAAAAGCAGACTGTAATGGCTTTGGGCTTACCTGTCACAGTGACTGCATTTAAATGGCTTTGCCCCAGTGTGCTTCCTGAAGTGTCTGGTCAACTCGTCGCTCCGTGCAAAACGCCACTCGCAGCCCTCCCACGAACACCTGTAAGGTTTCTCACCTGCAGAACAAACAAGGAACACCATGAATCAGGAGCTCAAACTAGGACATACATATACAACGGGATTGCAGTGTGTTCCTACGCGGGCTGCCCATTGGTTCAGCTCTGCCCCTGTTGTTGTCATTTAAATATGTTCGAATCAATCACCCCCAGAGATGGGGAGGGGCTAGGTCAGACGACAAAGGTGCCGACAAGCCATTCCAGACCCAGATTCCACTAAACCTGCTGGACCGCTAGCTAGATTCTGATGCAACCCTCAAACCTACCAGGAATGCCACTAGCAATGTTGTGTGGCTGGATAAGTGCAGAATGTAATTTGACAAAACAATGTATTAAAAAAGAGCCACACGTGCAATTTCACGCTGCTAAGGAAAAAGAAGGAAGGCTCAAATGACCATTCAAAGCCCCCTCAAACTCAGTGCCCCTTGGCTCCCCGCCCATTCACCCCTTTCCCTTAGTGAAACTCAATCTGTTTTGAAGTCCTTTTATCTCCCAAGTGAAACCCCTCCCCCCCCACACACACACTCTCTCTCTCTCTGTTGCTCGCCCACTCACTGGCTCAGTCAGTCACATTCCAGATAGATTAGGTCACAGTTTAGGTATTCAGCCATGTGGAGCTAATACTCACAGCACTGCAGCTGAGGACATCATGCAGTTTGTTTGGACCTTTAATTACATTACACAATGGCTGGACCATGCCATTAGACCAAAAAAAGACATTGGAAGACTTCCGCAGCTCACTCTCTAGCACTGAGATTTTTCTTTAAGTCTGAATGAGTTGCTTTGGGTTGGAAACATCAGTGAAGAAGACCCTTTTAGGGTTCCATGTCCAACCCTCAGTACACACACACACACACACACACACACACACACACACACACACACACACACACACACACACACACACACACACACACACACACACACACACACACACACAAAAGATCTGAAACTCAAATTGGTTCTCACAACAAATAGTTGTTCAAGTTCCCGTACACACACACACACACCCCAACTGGTCATGATGACATAGGGAGGCTCACACTCTGACATGTGTTGCTACTGTATCTCACCTGTATGAGTGCGCTGGTGTGCTTTTAGGTGGGAGCTCTTTGTGTAAACCTTGCGACAGCCGTTGAAGTTACACCTGTGTATCCGCCGCCGGCCGTCCGGAGACGCGTCCCCGCACGTGAGTCCCGTCTTGTCCTGCGTGCCCTTTGCCAGCCCGCCTCCACACTTGCCGATTTTGCCCACCGGCAAGTGCAGCTCGGCGTGCGCTGCCACCCAGCCGTTGGTGCCGATGCCGGGCTCCGAGTGGGCCTCCGGAGAGGACGGGGGAGTGCTAATGACCGAGGGGCTAAAAGGTCCAGAAGAGCCCACCAGGACCGAGCCCAGCGGGTTGGAGGTAAAGCTGTGTGTGGGTGAGAGCTCAGAGGAACTGTCCGAAGCCTCGCTGCTGGCGTCTGAGCTCACACTGTTGCTGTCCAAGATGATTTGACTGTCCTGATTGTCCTCGTCCAGGGCCGCAGACGGCAGCTTGGGGTCACAGTCCCCGGCCTTGGTCCCACACGCCAAGATCAGCTTGCCCCACAGGTCCTCCTGCACCTCGAACTTCAGCTCCGACGTGGACACGTAGGGCTCGCTCTGCAGGTAGCGCTCCAACTCCAAGCACGTCTGGTGAGAGCGAGAGAAAACAACAAAACAAAGGTTAGGATAAATGAATTGGAACAGCACAGGAAGGAAGAGGTTCCTTAACAATCCCATTCTTCTGTGTGTAGGGGAAGCCTTTTAAATGATGCATGTGCACACACACCCCCAGACCGCTTCACATGCTGTAATCTTTGTTTAATTCTTACAGCAGGAAGCAGGAAATGGCAGCTATTCCAGTGCACATGATATTGTGGTGCATACCAGGCTCATGGTTTCACACATGTTCAATGGTGTAATGATAAGTTGACTCATCAGTTAATATCTCTAAGGTAAATGAAACATCTTGTGGTTTTGGTTTGTTGCTCGGATACAATAAGCTATTGAAGTATGTCAGCGCGTGGCCTGGGAAGCTGTGATGGGACTCTTCTCCTCATTGTGTCTATGTTTCATATACATGATGGATTAAACTGTGACTATATTGTCAGATGAATGGATAATGGATGTGGACAGCACTGGGAGACACATCCTGCACATAGGATCCTGTACTGTCTGCCATGAGTCATGATTGACTGATGATCATGGGGCTGACTTGGCTCAACTCAACCTGCCTGCCGTACTCAAACAAACACGTTGTGCATGCAGCAGCCTCCTCACACTCATGTGATGCGTTCAGGCCCGAGGTGTTTGGACAACTCTTGCGCACCACCTTAGAGAGCCCGCAGCCCTACACTTAAATGTGCACTGTCATTTCAGCACGCCAATGACTCACTGAACAAATTGAATGGCCATTTAAGGAAGCCGCTCAACCCCCCCCCCCCCTAACTTCCCTCCTCCTTCCTTTCCTCATGTGTACCTCTGACATGCAATCACACATCCTTCCTCTGTAGTGTAGTCCACTCAAGAATCCCCCCGCCCCCCCCACCCAAAACAGGCCGTAAAAAGATACTCTTGGCTCCAATTTGACTTGAGAGGAGGCCATTAAAAGTTGAAAAGCAAAGGCTCCTCGACAGATAGGACTGATGTGGGATAAACATTTCCGCTGGGCTTCAGCCACGCGCACACACACGCACACACACACACACACACACAGTGCCAGTGTCTACTCATGCAAGCAGGGGAATTTGGCCATGGCTGACATTTGATAGTGTAATGTTGTAAGGCCATTCAAATCTAAGCAGGATGCAAATAGATTGGGTTTTAATGAGAAATACATGTAGTAAGAGATATTGTTTAAAATCTGCTTGAACGATTGGATCACAATATGTGTTGTGAAAGTGTGACAAAACTGAATCATCTTCAAATAGAAAAAAACAAACACACACACACACACACACACACACACACACTAGGCTATATCCTTCTGATCTATGGTGCCACTCGCTGCATTTGATTTTCTGACTCAACTGCTGACTGATTTGAAATTCTACTTCCTCCTCGTGCATTGACTGCGACACGAGTGAAACTAGCAGTTCTCGTGCCCTGAAGCCATCCGCTTAAAAACAGAATAATCTTGATGTAAACCATGTCGCCTATACAGCAGCACAGTGAAAGCACGCTGCTGCTTCTTCTTGACTTTACTCGCTCCCCCTTTCATCTGGACGCAGCGAAGCCACGACTCCAGCTGTCAGACTGTCACGCTGAGCCACTTTGGAATGCCAGAATTAAACAACAACTTCATAATGTAGCCTAACCGAACTGTCAGATCGCAGCACATCGGGTGAATGGACCATGGAATGGACGGGCGACGTTTGAAACACCGGGCACCTGCCACTAGATTAGAACAATCACCTAGACAGGATTTGCTTAAAAAAAAGAAAAAAAAAAGAAAAAAAAAACTTGTCGAGCGCACTGCACTCTGCGCCGCGGCGGAGTCTGCTCTGTCTCAGAGCGGCGTGCTCGGTTCGCTTTCAAACAGACTGTTAAGCAGACTAGGGATTGATGATGGTAGACATATTCACCTGCTGCCAGTACTCCTCCAGTGACGGTAAGGCTGAGAAATAGCCCGTGTCGTGAACTATTTGAAGTTCTTGAAAGATGCTGCACATGGGTAGAACATCCATGTTTCGCGTCTGTTTGTTTTCCCAAGTGTGTTTAAAAAAGAAGAATAAACAAACGCTATTTTGGCTTGCACTGCAAAATGTGTGTTCTCTGGCAGGCTAGTAGAAAAAACCAAACAGCCAGCCAGTGTATAGGAATGAGAGCGGTCCCCAGGCTGCGTTGTTTTGAGCAGCGGTAGCAGACGAAGCGTCCGTCCGTCAGTCCCCCTCCTGCTTCTCTTCTATTCTCTTCTCTTCTCTCTCTCTCGTTCAAGGTGTTTGCAAACACTGCAGCGGACTGGATGGGGAAGAACTGCGCTCTGCAAACTTCCCTATTCAAACCTCGGAGCCCTCCCACTCCCCTCTCTCCCCCCTCCCTCGTCACGGCAGCATTACGCCTCGCTGGCCTCAGCCAATGAGCGGCGAGCGGCGTACGGGTTCGCAAATGATATCACGGCCGGCCAATGGCGACCCGGCCCCGTCTTAATTTGGTTCCTTCTCTGTTTTAATTGGTGCGTTTAACTGCCAGTGGCTCGCCGCTCATTGGCTGGTTATTTATAGCATGTATATAAGCCCGCTGATGTTCTCTCTCTGGTCTGTTCAATCGGAGACGTGTTTCGCCACAGACAGCGCTTGTGAGCCGAAACAGTTGCATTCTCTTCAGTGGAAAACATCTCTCTCTCTCTCTCTCTCTCTCTCTCTCTCTCTCTCTCTCTCTCTCTCTCTCTCTCTCTCTCTCTCTCTCTCTCTCTCTGTATTTGAGTGTGTGTGTAACTTTGTCACAAAGTAGCACTTGCAAAACTGCTGTTTAAAAGGGGCTGAGTTCACTCTTGCTGTAACCATGGTGAAGTAGTGCCTACTGTGTTGACATCAGCCACTAAAAGTAAATCCACGTCTTGGGACACGGTGACTAATAGACGGCCGGATATCATTGTGTTATTATCAGAGCGCATGCGAGTTTAGAAGAAACAGAAGTCCTCACTTCTCCTCTCCAATTGAGTCAGGCTAATAGGAGACTTCTGCTTTATCACACTGACAGGCACTAGATCAAAGTTGCACTGTCTTAAGCAGAGATTCGCAAAGTGCAGCTTGTCATTAGTTAGGCCTACGAAAAAATAACTTTTTTTTCTCCACTTAATTTGTAGGCTACTTTAAATAAAATAAGATGTAACCCAATTAATATTTCAAAGTCTTCCCAAAGTTAAAGCACTTTTTTTACCCCTCTTCAGTTATCATGATAGGCCTGCATGGAAACCCTCCCACACATACTGTATTTCATAGCACCAAATTGTTCCTAAACACATTTGACACCAGAATAACCAATCCACATGTGGCATTCTGGCTTCACACAGAGTTCCAACCTTTTAGACATGAATGCTAGACAAGAGTTATATGCAGCAGTGCAAAAACACAGTAATAACTCCTTCTGAAATGGAATGCTTGAGCCGACACAATTGACTGTTTCCACTGCAGTCTTTCATAAAAATAATGAATTACACGCTATCAATACATTCTTTGTACGTCTGTCTAAAGACTTAAATTTTTTATATTATTTGACAAGGGGCTTTGTTAACAAGCCATTTACTCCATCATCCCTGATATTCAAATTCATAATTCCTCATTCTGTAAGTTATGCGACCCATCTGTTACTCTAAATTCTATTCAACGTTTATTTAAAATGTTGTGGAGAGGACACAGTTGGGTTTTTAAGCAATTTCTAATCATTTGTTTTCAAGCTGTAAATCTGATGATACTCGATATAGATGCTGGACTATTTTCTAGAGTTTGTTCAGGTTCAGTTGTACCCAGAATACATTGTGGCTTTTGACCACAGTTTCACCATCGGTCTGACATAAGCATTGTGCTAAATGTTGTGTGTATTTTTCGGCTTAAAGAGTGCAGAGTGTCCACTGTTTCACGGCAAAACAGAACAAAGTCAGAAGAACAAGCGGGTCTTTTAATTGTTCCTTTAAATACCGTTACAGGGAGATTTGAAATTTTTGGAACCACTGCCTAAAATCATACAATAAGTTAGTGAAGTGTTGACTTAAGCTATTTAACTTAAATAATTGGAAAATAAAGGCAAATGCAACCAAAAGTCAGTCTTACATTATACTTTCACATTTAAAAACGTGTACACAACAGCTAAATGATAGCCTCCATAACTCCAGCATTGTCCCCTGATACCCAGCTGTACTCCCTCATGAATGACTCCCCATTCCAGGAGCATTCCATCACATATTTGGCCATGGCGCAGTACGTCACCCCGCTCTTATTCTTATCATTTCCTCTCTACAGAAGCAGCGTGCCACAGAGGCATCCCTTCCTGCCACTATATTGCATAAGTTCACAGCGCATAATGTCGCAGCACACAACCTGGCACGCCAGCGCCCCGATGAGATAAACACCATCTCCACACAGGAGCCGCATTGTCTTTCAGAGTGGCAGTATTTTCTGATGCCGGGCCGGGCAGACAACTGAGTGTCCTTTGTGCCGCTCTCAGCTGTGAGGCCGTGTTCGTCGCCCCCATAGCATCTGATTTAGTCATATGGTGGAGGGGATGCCTTGTGAAGCCCGGAGCTGGCCTCGGTAGCCCTGAAAAAGGAATTCCACTTCTTTTTGTTACTAATAGGGCTATTCATTATGTCCCCTCAGGACTCAGTGGACACTTTGCTTTGAAGAGTCAAAGACTCTCCTGGTCCATGTCAGTTTACAGGAGGTGCTAAAACCTCTTTTGTCAGCACGTAAAATGCAACACAATGCAAGGTTTATGTTCTCACAATGATATGCCAACTCGTTATCCCTGCATTTCCAAAGTTGCCATGGCTGACGCTGTACGTGTTTGATAAATAACAGAGTGCACGGCCGGGTCCCGCTGGAGCATTAGCGGGGCAGCTCTGCAGTAATCACTTCCTTCAGAAGGCCTCTCTTGGACCAGGCATTTAGAGAATGTGCGGGGTCCTGCATGGCAGCTTTTATCTTGTGAGAGGCAAGGTCCCCATGCTTCATCATCGTTATGTAATCCCGGCACCGGCCAGTAGCCACAGGAAAGAGCAATTACAGGATGACCCATTTTAATGCATCACTGTCAACCCAATTAGTGAGTTGTTCTAAGGGGTTTTTCTGGGCAACCTGGGGGCACTTAGGACCCGCTCTCGTATGGTTTCCCATAATGTGCATATAGGGAAATGGATCATAGTCTATGGTCGGCCTCCAGTGTTACCACAGTAATCCCCTATGGACATAACGTGGGAATTTAAACTGAAATGATTAGCTGACTCATCATCAATCAGAAAATGAACTGTCAAGTATTTTGTTAATCATTTATTCATTGCGATCATTTTACTGTTTCCCACTCACTTTCTTCTTACATTTCATAGACCAATCGATTCATTGAAAAAACATGCAATCTGCAAAGTAATCAGTAATCAAAGAAATAGTGGCAACAGGAACAGTTTTTGCCCAAATCAAATATACTGATGGGATTAATAATAATAATAATTATTGTTGGACCTTAAATAATACATGTTCTTAAATTTAAAGTGGGACTGTCTAACTTTTGAAAGAAGGTATACAGTAAGTATTTCGTCAGTATTTCACTTTGAACAACACAGGTTCTTGTGAGAGGCGGATTAGACAGAAACAGTGCTCATAATCGAAGCAGCAGAAGGCAAGATTTCCTGGCTTTCAATCCCTGTTATTGATCATGCCCTCAAAACACTGGATCCTACATTTCCCATCATGAAACTCTTATTGTGCCCTACCTGCCTCCTAAATACCTCCTACCTTCAAACCCCTCCCCTTTGTGATACACAGACTATGTTCAACATGAAAGGCTTCAAGCAGAAGCTGTGTGTTCACATTTTTTGATCACATACACACAGCAGTAGAACAATAGGAAGGTCTTAGTTCCAGAGTTGAGACAAATGTGGTTCATGATGGCACCAATGCAAATGGTGCAAAGCATATGAGTGAATGTGTCGATTTACCTCACTGTCACTGAAATAAAGCACAGGAGAATGTATGGCCCAACAATGTTTAAGCAAACATGACAGAGTTAGAAATCAGCGTTCATTATATCAGTGTTTACTATCACAGGGCCAGTCAGTAATGAGGCCCAGCACCGTTAATAGAGATGCATTGCCCTCCGCGGGGGCCGCTGAAAATTTGTCCAGGCTTAAATAAAATGAGAATAAAAATAATTGATTGGAAATCAATGCACATACATCATTCACTCTTTTGTTAAAAGGAGAAATGGAAGGGAAGAGAGAGGGGGCAAAAGAGCTCCTGGAAAAATCGATATTCATTCGAATCATAAATCAGAATTGAGTCAGCGCTTGCGGGGAGGGGAGATAATCATTGGCCTGGTTTTGGATTACATACTCCACAGGGCTGTGGCTTGTCCAGCCTGCAAATGTGTTTAGCTTTGTTACACCCCCCCCCCCCCCCTCCCCCTCGTAGTTCTTGTCTTCATACACAAACATTACTGGTGAGATCCTCTCATTGAAATGCATTGATGGTTTTAGTGCGACGTCGGCCTTATGTGCTGCTGTCAGCCCACGTCTGGGGACAGATCAACATGTGTGTACAATGGGTCAGCCGTGTCAGCTCCATCAGGCCGTCAATGAGGAGCTATGCTCCCATAGCAGCTCTTGACCTTGAGGATGAAGAGTGGGCCCTGGCGAGTGACTATGTGTGTGTGTGTGTGTGTGTGTGTGTGTCGATGTATGTGTGTGTGTGTGTGTGTGTGTGTGTGTGTGTGTGTGTGTGTTGTGTCCTGGCTGCGTTTATTCTCAACAGGCCGCACATGGGACACAGCAGCAATCAGTCAGGACGCTCCTCTTGTGATGTTTGGTGATGGAGGTTTGTGAATTGGTTTGTGCGCTTGCATTCAGAACACAGCGATATATCAGCCTGCTGATGTATTGGGGTGGAAATCAATATTGTCCACCTCCAACATGATGGAGGTTCTTACTTGGACACTGCTGTACTCAAACACAGTTTAAAAATCTGCAATAAGATGTATTTCTTATTGTGTTCCAGTCGGACAAGTCTAGTGGGTAATCCTTATGAGGTAAAACCTCATGTAATATATACAATAATATAATAATATCATTATTACAGATTCATCCCATAGTCTGAGAATACTACCTCAAATATGCTGAAGGTTTACAGCCAAGGTTCCAGCATAATTAAAAACCTACGGTCATAATTCATCACAATAATTACGTGACTGAAAACGAGGAAGTGATGTTGAAATGTGAACAGTCCGTGTGTTGGTTTTTGCCCCTTTCTTCAAGTGTCCCCCAGTCAGCCTGAGTGATATTGAGGTGTATTGCTGTCTGATACCAAATGCTGCCAAACTGTGTTTCTTTCCCCCGTGTTTCTTTCCAGTCTAGTCCATTTCTTTCCAGTATGAAAAATAAGAAAAAATATAGACGTGGGTCATTCCAACAATTTGGTCAAGACTGAGCTATGTCATCATCTATTTAATAGATGTAACAGGTTACAGCACCACTCTCAAACACACACACACACTCACTCACGCACACACACACACACACACACACACACACACACACACACACACACACACACACACACACACACACACACACACACTCTCACACACACACACACACTTCACATCTTCACAGGAAGATGACAAATCATCATGATAAATAGGATAACTCTAAACGAAAACACACCATTAAAAAAACTGTCTGTATTCCTTGTTCTGACAACTTCTAAACGTTGAAACTCATTGAAAATGCACTGGATCACAGTGTACGTTGCTACGGAGCCTTGTTGTGTATATGGTGGCTGTGTTATGACAACAGCTAACTACCAGTGGCCATGCCGGCTGTGTCATATGGCCTTGAGGTTATCACTCAAGTGAACAGCAACAAAGTTGGTTTCCCTTATCTACAGAGACACTCGCGTCACCCTCAGGAGTCTCTCTGTGCACATGATACAAATAGTCATTTCTGGGAAAACAAACAGTGGACGGACCATGTGTGCCCGCTCCCAAAAACTCAGCTTCATTCATTCCTACCAACCACAGCTCTAAATGTGGAAACAAATTGTGCCAGCCAAAGATCTCAAATAGTGCTTTGTTTTGAACATTGCAGTCACGTATGGGAGAGATTTCAGTGGCAGATCTTAAACGTGCTGGAAAATCTGCAGGACAGTTGAATGGTCATTGTTTCACGCAGGGTGGTGCATTGAGGGGGCTGAGAGTTGTTTTCCCCTCTAGTGATGCCAGCTCGGCAGCACTAAACGACTACTGCCTATTACGCAGGGTTGAGGAATGTTAAGTATTTTATTATTTTCTGCCAACCTCTGTGGGAACCAGCCTCTCTGGGTGTTTCAGGAGGGGGGCGGTATTTATCGAGGCCGCGGTGTAAACACAGACCCAACCTACTGATTAGGGCCTTGCTTTGGGTGTATTTATCTACACTTTCGGGTGTGGGAGAGAAATAAAGAGGGACGAGGGGGGAGTTTTGGATGGAGGGGAGGGGTTTACGATCGGGTTATTGTGACCGTGAACACATTGAGCTGAATGTGGTTATTCTCAGACTGTGATACAGGCTCACCTATCACCCAGTCCTGGAGAAAGAGAGAGAGAGAGAGAGCACAGACAGATTCCTTGTGCATGAACAGCTTAACACTGACTCATAGTTTCATAGTCCGTGTTGATGAGGACATATCTGTCATTCCGGTCACAGAGAAGTGATTGTTGTTACACTTGGCATGAGTTCAATGCGCTGATTTCAAACCATCTTATTGAGAAACCTGGTTATTCATTTTTATGATGTTAGGAAAAGGTGTGTTTCTTTGTTCCAGGTAATGCAGCCCACATCCGTCCTAAAACAGAAAAGCCATGAATGTGAGTATTGTTGTTTATTCTCTTCTTGTGTACTTTGCCACATTATCACCTGGCTGTCATGCAACACACTGCAGAACACCATACTTCTATACCATGTTGCAACGTTTGCAACTGGAAGAAAAATGTTAGTAAACCCGTCATGATTTCGAAAAGTATTCACAATGTTCCCTCTAGCCCTATTATTTTTATTCTAGATATATTGTCGCTATTTGTTCTACATTCAAGGACACAGACACACACACACACACACAAACAGAGACAGACAGACACACACACACACACACACACACACACACACACACACCAGACACACAAACAGAGACAGACAAACAGACTCACACACACACCATTGTATTACTTAACATGTGAGACCTTACTGGCTATACAGTCAGTCATTCATTAACGCTCACCACTCCATTTTCAGTGTAGCTCTTATCTCAACCCTAAACCCATCCTAATGCCAATCTTTGATTCCCAAAAGCAGAGTGTAATCAGTCACGTTTTAACTCTGGAGGTACTTCCTCATTGTGTAAGTGTGTTTAAATGAATGATGTCTGTAGAGAAAGACAAAAAGAAAGCCTGTAGCTTTCCTCTCACATCAAGTGATGAATTAAGTCCATCACCTCAGGCTGAACTGACAAGGAATGATATTTGAACAATTAACAAAAAAAAAATTAACAACAACTTTTTTTTGTGCCTGGTTAAAATCTGATCCCAAATCTGTGTTTTACCATACACTTTGGTCAGCCTGCTTGCTGTGCTATCTGAGTTCATGTCTCTCTCTCTCTCTCTCTGTCTGTCTGTCTGTCTGTCTCTCTCTCTCTCTCTCTCTCTCTGTGTGACCTGGGAGGCAGGCCTCTGCCCGGGGGTTCTTTGTCCTCACACAACTGTGAACAATGTGAATCCGCCGCTGGCTTATCACGCTTATCCAAACTCAGATCTGTTGCTCTTCGCCTCAGATGTGGGTCACAGATCAGTTTGGGAAGTTATCCTGTTACTCCTGTGCATGCTCTCTGACCAGCCCTGAATAGAGATACATACAAGGAAATATAAGAAAGGAGGACATGCTTTTGTTTTCACCCGTCCACAAAGTGGGGCCTTTATTCTACCTGGTTAGGTTTGTCATGAATGACTTGTCAGACCCATTCAGACAGGAGCCCTATGAATAAGCCTGTTGTCATCACATTACGATTCTGCTTCCTTGTTTGAAATCCAAACACAGGGTGAGATTCATCAGAGCAAGGTTTATGGCACTGTAAAGAATGAACTTTGGAAAATCTTTAGCTTGAGGTGCTGCTTTATTATAATTGTGCGTTTGTCAGGAGAAGCTCATCAACGGCGTGTGAACTTTAGGTATCTGCGCCGTATAGGAAAGACATCAGCTCTCCTGCACCGTCTGCTAAGGTCGTGACTTTTAAAGGTTGACTCCAAACAGAGGCTTTGTTGACTCAGCTCCTGTCTGTACATTAGGACACAGATAGTGGGCAGGCTAACGGCCGGCCGTTGCCAAAGTAACAAATCCTGCCCACTATGACCTCACTTGCCTGTGAAACGTTGTTGAACTTTGAACAGTTATGTCATTTATTTTATCTGTGTGTCATCGGCATTTCCTTTCACAAGTTCCTCCCCTCTCGGTCTAACCCCGCCTGTGCCCCTAGTTCACTCGAGGTGTTTTCTTTCCTTATCAACAGGAAATCCTATCCCGAAACCCCTTGTTACCCTTCATAACCCATTATGCCATTGCCTTTTGTTATGTTCCATTGTGAGATTTTCTACAGCATACTCGTTACCATGTTAGCCCTCTTTCATTCAAACCCCTTGTCCAGTTAAGTCCATTTTCCCAAGCTTACATAATGGATATTCTCTAAGAGTGTGAACACTTGAGTGAACACTTTGATCTAACGTGACGTGACCCATTAAAGTGTGGGATTCAGTTCCTGTTTTTTAGCCAACAACAACTATGTCTTAAGGAGGGTTCAATAAATAATCATTAAGGTTGCCACATTACGACATGTGTTCCTGTGTGTACATCCTGTGCTTGCTGCTGCAGCGATGGGGTGATAATCATCAGTGCAGCAGCAGATACCTCTGCCCAGCTGAGAGTGACTCATTCATATCTCATGACCGCTCTCCAATCAAACCTGCCGTTCCAAGCGGCAGTTTCCCGGAAACAGCCAGAGTGGTGAATCATAGCATCACACCACCTCGTGCCCCGGGGAGCATGGACTCACATAAACAAATATAGCTAGGGCAAACTGTACATACTAATGACACTAATTGCTCCTCAAATAGACATATGCAGAGTGATGCCCAACTTGTTTGTCACTACACCTGCCAGAGAAAAATGCTAGACACAGGCAGGTAATGAGTTAGCTCTTTTCCTTTCACAACTTCTACCACTTAAATACTGTTATTAAGACTAATAATATGACATGCTGCTGGAACTGCTACTTTACACTTGTATTGCGCCAGTGCTATAACCACTTGGTCTGTTGACAGTTGTTGAAGGAGTATTCAGATGTTTTACTTAAAGCTATAGTGCGTAACTCTGTCATACGAATAAATGTCTGCTACACTCAAGCCATAGAGCTGTTAAGCGGAAGTGGCGGAATTAAGGGGCATGGGACCTCTCGGCTGAAAAAAAATGAATGGGAGTCAATGGAAAGTAATCTACTATTTTCTGGTCCCAGTCATTAAATGCCTTGGATTACATATATGTTTTGTATGGGTCTAAATGATAATTTTTCATGTGAAGAGTTTGACGGTATGTTGTATGATTATTTGTCTAACGGCTTTTGAAAAAATGTTACGAGAACAACTACAAGTCTTGTCGCCTCTGTGACGTCACCTCAACACATTCCCTCCACTTCTTGACTGACAGTGCTAATGCTAATGGCTGGCGTGGACAACGCCAACAATCTCCCCACTCGAGAAATTGAAACTCTCCACATGTCCACTTGTGTAGTGGTTTTCGCCACGCTGAAGACTTTTGTTTTGTCATTGAAAGAAGGCGGTAAAGTGCATTAAAGACACAGCCATGTTTCTAAGCTAAGTGGGTGCGAGTGGTGGTGACGTATATCATAAGTGTCAAGAGCAGCGAAGAGCTGTAGTCCACAAAAGCGCTTTGCACAAAACCTGACCGTATCCAGCTTCTACTCGCTAAATTGTTCCATTCTTTGCACGAAAAAATACCATCTAAATCCATACAAAACATATGTGTAATCGAAGGCATTTCATGACTGGGACCAGAAAATAATACATTTCTTTCCATTGACTACCGTTGTAATTTTTCGAGCCGAGAGGTCCCATGTCCCGGAAGTAAGCCACTTCCGCTTAACAGCTCTATTGCCAAATGTGTTGACACAAAGTTGATTAAGCCTATTAGCTCCATAAAGAATCTGTATTTTTCAGTATCGCAGAGTCTACAAACTTGTGTCGCCCTTTGACACTGGTGTAGGAGCTCCAAAAAATCCCTTGAAGAGCCCAAGAAATGTTTCAGTTGTTGGTTCTGCTGCTAAGACAAAAAAAAACCTGGACGTAGAGCAGAAGGTATAACATCCGTGCACGATATCCAAAGGCTCACCTCATGTACACGCACCGACAGTGTTGTTGTAATTACTCAGAATTCCTCATGGGGGCGACAGAAGTAACGCACTATAGCTTTATATTTACATTTTGTGAACTTCTCTTATCCTCTTTCTTTCAGGAAACAGAGAGGCAGATAGCCATCTGTAAAACCACAATATTTGTACACTTTGTTTTTGTAGGGAATAAAGAAACACATTAAATATGTTAGTGGGCCTTAGAGATGCCGTGGATAGATTTTCTTATCTGTGACAAAGCCCAGCTAGCTGTTTCTCTCCAGTCCAATAAAATACTCTCCAAAACATTCAATCTGATCTACTAACGTTTGCCCACTGAGGATTGTGTCAACTAACACGCGCTGTCCATTAAGTACATTTGCTTGAGTGAATATGCAAAATCAGGCGTTTCATCCCGAGTGCACAGAATATGGGAGGAGTAGATGCAGACATACAGGCAGACTAGGCCCTGTCTGAGTTACATCATGGGATACTGGCTAGAGCAGAGCTAATTATACCCATTTCAAATTGTGGTTGCTTTAATTGACTGTATTACTAATCACTGAATTGAATGTGCTCATTCTCGTTTTCTTTTAAATACCTCATAACACATTTAATGGTGTAAAAAGTAAGGTGGCATAATATTGCATACATTTTAAATACTCAAGTATTGCACACTTGTAAGCTACTTCACTGCAGTATGTGCAGTTAATGCAATTATTAACTAATAATAATGATAGCAGTCAAACAGTCAAGGAAACAAAGCACTGCGAAGCCTCCCATGGAGCTCAACACGCAGCTCTCTGAAAACTAAATGAAGTCTGTTTTAATGGGCACCACACTGGCACCTTTGCCTCGGCCCCTAACAAGCACTGACTAAGACTCAACTGTTTCCACAGCACAACATGTTGACGTTAATAATGAAGAGTGTGTGAACTTGTCTCTGCCATGAGCCCCTACAGCAGTGTCATTGTGAAGACCTTGCTACAGCACAGACACCACGAGGGCCTGGCCACGCACGCCGCTGCAGCCAGGTGACACGGACAAGACGGACAGACAAGCTGGAAGACCAAAGCAGACAGGTAAACAGACAGACAAACAGGGACCGGGCCAATGCCCCAGAGAGCAATGACACGAGCCACTTCCTCCCATATACTGCAACACAGGCCCATGAGTGAGCAGACAGGCAGACAGGCAGGCAGGAGGGGCGGGGGGCTTTCCAAAGACCGAAGAGCTGAGTGTAGACACACAGCAGCCCGCTCACCTCAACCACACAGCCTGTAATGACTAGAGACACGGTTGCCATCCCTGGGGAAAACACAAGAGTTGTGTGTGTGTGTGTGTGTGTGTGTGTGGGGGGGGGGGGGGGGGGTGTGGTGAAGCCCTGATGCACCACCCTCTTCCCCAACCAACCCTAATGGCTGAGGCTCAATAAACAACAACAGTGGCAACAACAACCCAAATAAGCCATGACAGCGCGGGGGCTACCTGATTCCTAATTGATCCTTCCCCGCTTGGAGACTTCCTTCCCGATCCTCGCTTCCATTGTAACTCATGCACGCCTCTTCATACATGCCACAGTGATACAGTTTTGCATCATGCCTTTTATTAGCACAGGTGCGCTACGTCGTTGGCGTTCTTATTTTGAGCTCAACATTTTAGCTGAAAACATATTCCAGAAAAATTTATGCATAGACAGTTGAGCTCTTTCATAAAGTGAGATATCATGAAGGTGTCAGCCAATGGCTCGCTCATTTCTTTATTTCTAGAGATGAAATCTTTATTTAAAAAAATAATAATTCTGCAGCACAGGTCCAATGTGTCAGATAAAGCAGGCATGCAGTCCAAGCATGTCCGACAGGAGCGCGCAGACGTCTGACCTATTGTGAGAATTAATTAACAGGCCCGGCAGATTTTAGCACAGTTATTTGGGACTTTCTTGGACGTAGGTGTGAAATGTGGGTCAGTGGGGAGCGAGTCATGTCATCTGGCGCTATCAGCCGGTGACAGCCACTCGGAGCAGCAGCAGCAGGCTCAATAAGCGTGCTGATCCCAGCCCAGCCTGCTGACCAGCACAGTTAACATTCCCCTTCCCTTTACAGCCGCCTAATCCGGGAATTTAACAATGCGCCTGGGCTTCCAAAACCAGGGATCAAATTCTCTCGGTTGACTCTGTATTAGCCCAGCCAGCAACATGCATGATGCAGCCCCAGCCGGCCCTGTGCCCACCCACAAAGCCGACGAGTAGAAATTCACACTCTCACACCCTGGGCTCATTCTGCAAGCGCCGGCCACACGCAGCACTGAGTAACAGAAGGATGTTAATAAGTGCTGTGTGAACTTCCTCTGTGTTTCCTTCTATTTTTCCCCTTCTGTTCTCCTCTAGTCCTTCTTTATGTGTGTTTCCAGTTAACCTTCAACATAAATTCAAGCCAACCGAGATGGCCCCTGGCCGGTGGTCTTTATCGCGCATTATCCTGCCTCGACATTGACTAAAAGGTGAGGAGTGCGGGGCTGTGTTTGCGCCGAGGCAATGGGATCAAATCCAGGGAGAAATCTATTTCCTCATACCACACAGAGACGGTGAGAGCTGGACACATCCCTGACATGCAATTAGGGTACACACTGCACTCTGGGAGCATTGTAATTAGCCGGTGTCATGTTGGAGTTTTTTTTCTTTCTCTCTGTAGTCACCCCGTGCTAGTCGGGGAGCTTCTAGCGTTTCAGTCGCCGGCTATCACAAGGTCAGAGAGATACCCTACGCCGGTGTCGGAACCTTTCAGCTGTGTGCGGTAATTACTGGTGTCCTTGATATTTGATGTGAAATGGGGATGGTAACCTTTAGTGTTTGCCTGTTAACCCACCCCTCCCCTTGCCACTCCTGCACTCAAGCCCCTCCCCCCCCACTCCTTACTGCCACATCCCTCCCCTCAGATCCTGGGTGTACGGACAGACAACAGTAGGCTCACTTTGGAGGGAAACGTGAAGTGTGTTTGAGTGCCAGCTGGTGCCCTGGGACATGGTTCAACATCTACTGACCAAATGGCGGCTTGTCATTGCGGTGAAGCGGGACGAGACACTTGATGGGCCCGGCTGTCCAGTGGATGACAGGGGCGAAAGGGTGAAGGGCATCGGCCACCAGGATGTACGCTTTATAACTCCATGCTTTAGCTGGAGTGCTGATTTTGTGCACGGGGCACAATCAAACATTAACTGTATTCAAGGACATGCAGGGTGTTTATAAATGACTCATGGAAATGAGGGATAAGGCAGAGAAGATCCCCCTCCAGGCATGTTTTATCACATATTAAAAGGCTCTGCTTTGAATAATAATGGATCTGATGTGGTTTTTCCACAGAAAAAAAGTTCAATTAACTACTTACGAATTCTTAAAATGTGCAAATATCAGCTCATTATAACCACAACGTTCCAGGAAATCAGAGGAACTGAACTCCATTTGTCTCATATCTCCACATTTAAGGGACCATGAAGATTGATAAATGAAAGAAAGACAGGAGTTTTAACCAATTTTATCACATACCAGTAACACTGAGTCATACTCTCGCATGACCCATATTTGAATTTCTGTAATGAATGGAAGAAGGATAAGGTTAGCGGCCAAATCCCACCACTGCCACATAATGTGAGGCACAGGCTCGCTGGCATGAGGTGAGACAGCAGGAGTTTATTGAAACAAAAATGTGCAACAAAGGTTCTAGGCCCATAGAATAGTGACAATAGTCAACAAAACGAAAATAAACTATATGACCAAGGCCTCAACAAGGACAAAACTGACCACAATGGGGAACTTTATTAAATGGCTGATCGGACTTGAAACAAAGGGGTGACATTGAACAACTTTAACAACCAAACTCTTAACAAACAACCCTTACAAACGTATTAAAAAATTAATATATAAACAATACATTCTAAAGAAATAAACAGCTCTTCTAAACCAGAAATCCCCCCATGATTTGGCGCACACTTTGTTCAGTCTGATTGGCCACTTTCTGTATTTTACTTTACTTCAGTTGTGTATCTTTTGCTCAGGCCTTGCAAAGCATCCTTCCATCAGCAGCAACTTGTATGTGTTAAACCAAAGGTGAAAGTCAAAAGGTACGCACTTGTGTAAGTTGCATGTTGGAACTGCTATTGGTTTAAGAACATTGTGATTTCACAAAATGCTGCTTGCATGTACACATCTTAATCTCTGATTTAAGGAGAGTCAACTAAAACTAGTCTGCATGTTCATTCTCATGCGCAGCGAATCATGTCTTTTGAAAAGGAAACCAAGAACAGACAAGCACATGTGAACTCACAAAGGGATGGATATAAAGAACAAAGAACAATAAATCTGCTCTAAAATGACTATGACACTGTTTGTTAGGTAATGAGACATTATTTGAAGGCCTTGCAGGAGCAGACTGGACTTGTGATTACTTGTTCATACGTATGAAAGCTTATGCAATAGGCAGAGTACTGAGACTCCCAACACGGCCTGTGGCTACTAATTAGCAACAGCTCCACCGCCGGTCGCTGATGAGCTGTTTTAATTGGCAGCGCAACAATTTCAAAATAATCCTCACGGCCATTACTAAAAGCCCCACCTGGGATGGAGAAACTCCTCCGTCTGCTGCCTTTTAACAAGGCATAAAAGAGTCAGTTGAAACATGGCTGAATTGATCGTTCGTTGTAGTAAAATCTGTGTAATGAAAGAGCTCAGGTTCCTCTCTGTGTTGTGCTAGTGCTCCATGCAACCACGGCCGTGCACATCTGCCAATGCTGATCCTGCAATCAAGTCAGCATGTTGCGCAACATACTATAGAAAACCTCGCACATGCATGCGTAAATGCAGCATGTTGCAACATGCCAGGTGTTTTGACAGTCGGCCGGTGTACATCTTTCCTCAACCCTCCCTCCACAAACATACGCACACATGCACACGCACACACACACACACACACACACACACACACACACACACACACACACACACACACACACACACACCAGCTGAATAGCATTGGCTTACATAACACTCATCAATCTGTGCGTACAGTGTTTACGTTCGCCCCTCGCTGTTATTCTTGGAGGCCCAGCTCCAAAAGGGAAGCGGCGAAGGAAAAGGGTGAGGCACTCTTGAGCAAACATGTGCAAACACCTGCATAGCTGAGATGCCTGAGGAGCTACCATCACTGGACCACTGTAAACACACACACACACACACACACACACACACACACACACACACACACACACACACACACACACACACACACACACACACACGTTATCTAGTGCTTGCTTTCTAAGGAACTCCCGGCCTCGTCGTCTGCAAACAAAATGTGTAAGCCAGGAAACACTACAAGGATTGAATGGGATATATTCCACCAGGGGCCCCCTCAAAAAACATCTTTTCACGTAGGTTTGTGTTGAGACATGTTTCAAAAGATGTACCTCTCTGTACATAGCAAACAGCGAGGGTTTAGGAAAATACCACTATTCATATCACAGAAAGGAAATACAGAGGCCGCATCAATAAAAATATCACAACTGTACTGCAATATAAGCTATAATATTGCAATTACAATCGGTCAGGGAATTCAGCAGTGAAATGATAATGGCTTTCCATTAGAGTCATGGCAATAAAGACATTTGTGGCCGCGTTATCTACGTCTATTGATATTTTTTGTCATTACTTTCCCAGGTAATTTCGAGTCAGCCGTTCTATACGGCCCCTATTGATTTGGTGTGAAAACACTGAGAAGTGGTGCAAAGATATGAAGGTGAAAAGATAGGAGTGAATGCAGGCACAGTGGACTGAGGTCAGCAGCATTGTCCAGTCGTGATCTCCATCTTCATCCATTGTCTATCTACTGGTGGCGGGGCTGAATGGGACTTTTCTTTCTCTGTGATAAACTTCTGACCTCATCATATCTCCTTCTTGTGCAAACATGTTGACCTTGGCTTGGCAAACAGTGTTGGAGGCCTGTCCAAAGGGTCTGTTGCGGATAGTGCAGTACTGGGATCCATGTTCATCCGTCGTTAAGTTCCAAAGGGGAGAAGGTTTTCGGTGCTCTTGTCATCGGGGTTGTTGTTGTATTTAATGGCTCTATTTTGAGAAACCAGGTCGATGCATCTTGTGCCTGGAGAACATCCCTCACTCCCAAACCCCAAAATACAACCTCTGTTGCACCCCGCAGGTGAGCATCGTTACCTTAAACCATGCGCTGTCGGGGGCACACCGTTTTTTTTAAACTGCTCAAGCACAGGCTGGTTATTATTTACGCTGTCCCTGTTATATAGAGCCTCATTTCCTGATGCTCGCTCTGGGCAACCCGCACGCATTTTCATCTCAACGTGCTCATCTCCCGCCCTTTCATCCAACGTCGTTAGCGTCAGGTTGTGACCGATCCTGATGCACTTACCGGGGATCCTCTTAGAAGGTGTTTTTCCTTATACTTCAATAAAATCAGAGCTGCAGGGGGGAGGGTTGGGGAGGGGGGGTGATTGCCACCTGCCACTTCATTCAGTTGTATTTTAATCTGGAGCGTCTGGAGGAATCTCGTTCTGCAAATGACTCCGCCACCGACGGAGAAGGGTGGTGGGGGCGCAGGAGGAGGGGAGTGAGGGGAGAGATTTGAGCTGCTGATACCTCGTAACAAATCACCTGGATATGAACTATTCGCTTTCTAATGGGAATCCATATTCATCTTCCTCTCCCAAAGCTCTCCGGTGGGGATGCAGATGTGTGGCTGCTTTTATATCTTCTCCTTATCCACTTCCCCATCCGTGTACCCTAATCAAAACCCCCGCACATTTTTAAGGCCCCCTACACCAGCCGCTTACTCATCTTACATTTCCATTGCTTCACCATTGGGTTTATGGCCCATCTTTGGGATTATTAATGACTCGGCACAGAGTTATACATTTGAATATGGAGATCAGCCATATTGTGCATACACTTTCCCACAAAACAGGATTGATCTAGATCTCCTATGTCGCCTTTGACTGATGGTACCACCCTTGTGCTACCCACGCTTTTCTTAATAATGTGCCTTCCTCACTGCCATTATCTGTGTATTTAAAACCCCAGACCTCCTAAAAAGAAGCCATGAATGATAACTCTCCTCCACTCAAACACCAACTGCTACTTCAATTCAATCTGAGGCACAGATAATGGGGTCAACTTCATGCTACAAGGGATCAAATTGAAACTTTAACGGGTTTAGTTCTGGTGGCTCTTTTTTCAATGTACAGAATTTGCGTTTCATGCAGGCACCTTGAAGGGCACCTTCTTGCTTGTTGTAGCCGTTTTTCGGGGGCGTTCTGCTATATGCGTGCGATGCCCAGATGAGATATGTAAGATGAATTATTACAGTAAGGGGATTTTATTTATTAACTGGCTCGTGGAAGTTGGGAGCGTGCCAACTGTTGCTGTTCCATTCAGGGTACTATCATCTGTATAGTCAAGGGCAGATAAATACTGTATGGCCGTATTCATGGTTGCAGATAATATAGAGCTACACGGTCTGAATCTACATTAGCAGAGAATTAGTCTGGAGACAAGGACACCATTCCAATATGTGCTGAGAGCTGTGTTTTATAATAGGCCATTTAAATGATGACAATTTCTCAGGGTGGCGTTTAGTTTGAGGTGAATATAAGTGTGTCTGCCTTGGGGAGCACTGCTCAGCCTGTGGCATAGATCTCTAATGTCTCTGAATTAGAGAGACATCATTTGGCATGTATGAGAAAATAACCCTGATGAGGTCAGAGTGTCATAAGGGTTAGATGAGCTTCGGCCCCAGAAACACATTTTTAAGCCTGCATTCCAGTTTGAAAGACAAGGGAAATCAAAAGGCGCTGTTGAGTTGTATTGTGGGAAGTGTAGGACCCACAGTAATGGAACGTCAGTGCTGCATCAGTGTTTGACTGTTCTTTTGTTAGCCATACCAGCCACGTGGTTCTAGAGATGGCAATGTATGTCTGGTCCACCAAATATGGTCCAGACTGTAATACCTTAAGCAATTATGGGATGGTCCTGAGATTGCGCACTTAAATTTGTTGTCCCCATAGGATGTAATAAATGAATTTGCTTCTTGCACCACCAGCAGTTTGAAGTTTTCATTTATCCCACGACACATCTCTATATATAATGTAGAAGGTGGTTTGTACAGATGTTCATGGTTCCCAGAGAATGACTGGGAATATAGCTTTGGTATTATTGACTGACTTGCCCCTCAACACCATCATGAGTTCCACATTTGTGATGACGGATGACATGTCTCCATATTGGATGCTTTTCATGAATTATGGCACAAACAATCGCATTCCCCTGAGGCTATCTTTATAAGAGCTTGGATGATCTAATAACTTTTTTTATCTAGCCCCATCATCTGGTCAACATTTTAATGTGTCATGGACTTTAGTTACTGGCTAAGTACTTGCAAAACTAATGACATTCCGCAACTTTATGGAGGTGCATACCTAATTGCTGAAGTGCTCATTTAAGGGACATCTGGGGGACGATACAATCTTATTGGATGAATTAAACCTTGTGGGTTCACTTAAAAGGCCACAGTTCTAACATTAAGGTACGGTCATATTACACTTCTGCACTGCACATTTGTTCCGTCTCATATTCACTTCAATTGAGGCTCCAGCCAGCTGTGGTATAACTCACAGGTGAGACTCACCTTTAGTTCAGATTTGACCGTGCATGTGTGGACGATCAGGCGTTGGAGTCAATGAAGCACGGTGTTTAGAAATGTAGACGTCATTAGTCCAGTGGGTGGCATTAGCCTTTTTTAGTAAAATAAAGCATGACCAGACTGCAAACCACATGCCTCACTGCTTACATGCAACAAAAGGCCAATGCAAATGAAGTCTGGTGACTAGACAACACAGCTATCACAGAGTCAGAAGCTAAGTTTAAAGCGTGCCATTCCATATGCATTCCAGTAAAACATGCAATTTAGTCTGGCTGGACTCTGATTAGTTTGTTGCCTGAACTGACCTTCCAGTTGGGTCATGTTATGTTTTTTTAGGTAAGCAGAACATCGGATTATAAACCTTTGATTTTCCATTCATTTTTTAAAATCTTGGCCACATGGTATTCCGTACCGGACAATGTGTACAGTACAGTATGTAACCAGCATCATGGCAACCGCTGTAAACAACCAGACGTGACCAACTCCTGGCATAATGTCTTCTTTCAAAGGAGCATTGCATGACAACAGCTGAGTGTAATATTGCCGGGTGTTATCTGTGGAATAACAACTGGAGGAGACTCAGGAAATGAGCAGGGCCAGAAGTCTGATTGCTGTGCTTCTTTAGTCTGGTACACGTTGTCTATTGCATCTCATTCCTGTTTTTTTATTGTCTTTTCTCCATTGTTTGATGATGTTTTTCTCTACGTCCATACTTTCTCCCGCGAGGCAAATTGTTATTTCAATCAAGCGTAACGAAGCCAGAGAAGTGTGGCTGTGTAACCGTATCTGGCTGACCCGCGCTGGTAATGAGTGTCATCTGCAAATGCTCGCGGAGACCTCGGCAATATCAGCTGATAGTCATGTTTGTTCAGGGTTGTTATCCCGGGTTGAGAAAACAGCTCGGGGTAAACAAGAGGAAAGAGAGCTCCTACACATGAGCCTGGCCTCTCAGCAAATGACATCAAATTGTCCTCTTTATTCTCTCACTCTCTCTCTCTCTCTCTCTCTCTCTTTCTCCGGATTGGTTTTACAGTAAAGTGTAGCTGAATCATCTAACCAACCATTTCTGGGGAAAATGCTCAACTGCTGCAGAAAAGTACGGGGAAAAGAGAAAGGGGAAGCAGCTCAGAATGTTGAGATAAATGCGCGCTATTCAGGATACGAGCAAAGCCTTTCACTCAGGGGGCTTCTGCCCGTGTTTTTATTTGCGAGCAGCAATTTCATCTTGCCGTCTACACACCAGTCTCGGGAATCCAATAAAGATGACTGACTACATTTTATCACCGCAGGATTTATCTTTCAGGGAGATTTACAAGTCCACCCTGATAATGTGGAGAAAAAAAGCAGAAATATGAAGAACTATAAACCCCCGGTATGATATGTGTTTTACTCAAACTTGTGAGGCGCCGCTGAAAGCTGTAATTCAGCGCTGGTGGCGCTGCCCAATAAAGGAATTAGACGGCTGATTTGTATGACGGCGTATAATCTGTCGTGCACTGGGGCACGAGGGGCTTGTTTTCCTCACTTCATTCTCTGCCCTGCCAGCTTGAGATGTTGCAATGGGATTCAAACCAACAGGCCTGACAGTGGTTGCTTGGTCCTGTGACTCAGGAAAAGCCTGCTCCAACCCCCCGACCTTTGTCATTATCCAGCAACAACATGGCAGGGCAGACAATCAAGGGATCAAGGCCTGCCAGGAGAAATCCTGTCCCCAGACATAAAAAAGGATGCGCGCTGTGATCCCCCCCTCTTCCCTTACCCGCAATGCCAGGAATTCAATTTCACTCAGCTAACATCTGCCAGAGATAAGTGAAACATAAACAATGTCATTCACACACACACACACACACACACACACACACACACACACACACACACACACACACACACACACACACACACACACACACATACACACACACACACACACACACACACACACACACACACACACACACACACACACACACACACACAGAAGATAGTGTTTGTGTGGGGGGGACTCAGGGCTCTTTCTTGGATAGACACAGCGGTATACTGACGCATCTCTTAATTGCAACTGTGACATTTGCGCCCCGGCATTCTTTTCTTTTCGGCTTTTTCACAAATGTGGGAAAAAAGACTGAACTGGAAAGGAATCCTTGGGATGGAATGAGGGGAAGAATTCCGTAGTCGTCCGGGGTCACAACCAAACAAATCTATTCAAATTCATCATGTATCATTTAAAAGAGACAGAGCATCCGGGGCTGTATCAAGGATGCAGTCTGTAAAAAAGCTTGTTTTAGCGATTCCGAGGCTTCAGGAAAATATGTTCGTCTTTCAAACAAAGACGTCCAATTTCCCATTCAAAGCCAGGTGTCAAGGCCGGCAGAAAGGACACAGACCTGGACCCGTGGGTCAATGCCGGTGTGGTGTTTTCTTCTATACGGCCTTAGCTTCACTCTAGTGCTCCATTATGTTTGAGATGACGCAGGCACCCTGAGTCCTGGTGTAACCCCTTGAGGCCTGACTCACTCTGGCTCCAATAAACATGTTATTAGGAAACCACATTGTTTACATCGTGCCTCTTAGAGATAATGGTGGAGCACTGTGCCAGCACACTGTAAACTGTGTATCCATGCTGTTATGTATACACACCCTACAATCCAAGCGGGGTCTGTATGTGCTCCTGTGCATGCACTGAATGCAGAGCACATTGAAATACTCTGTTCTGAGTAGAATACCCTGTTTTGATTCTGACTGTGGAAAACATGTTTAAGCAAATGACAATTCTGCTTTCCCATCATCCATATGTTTTTCCTATTTTGCAGTTACAAGCTAAGAATCTAATCAGAATCTCCTAGCTAAGGCATTTTTAAGGGAGATAAATCATCTCCCAGTGTGTACGGAAATTATTTGAGTGGGAAGGGAGGCTAAATTTGTTTTCTCATTTTATAAGAAAGAAAGGCCTTCCCCAGTGATGTCAATATTTACTTTGGTTCCTATTCTCGTGGGGGAAAAAACAAGCTCAGCCCAATGTCTTAAAATATTCCATTTATGTCAAATATACCAAGACAATGACAACACAGGCCCTCATATCAAATAATTTGCCGAGCAATGAGTCATGATTGTCTCCAAAGGCGTGAACCAGGAAAAATCAAACCCTAAAACTGATACATTTTTTTTGATTTCTAAGAAAAATATCCAGAGACTGAATCAAAATATGTCAGAAAAAACAAGTGACAGGACCCCTTGCTCTCCTGTAACAGTGTGCCTTGTGCCTTCAGCAGAAATGAGAAAGAACATGCTCTGCACCTTTTCTGACCCCCTAATCATTTGTGTACAGTCCCTGCTCATATGCTCTCTAACAAGAGACGTGACTGTCGCACGGCCTCACAACTGTCATCAATAAAGCCAGGATGTGCTCTACCTTTTTGTGCAGCTTTACTACTGGTGCCCTGCCTTTTAGATTTATTGCTTATTGAAGTACGTATAAGGCACACATAATGCAATAGACGTATGCCTGATGGAATAATATCATTTTCTTTTCACTGCCTCAAAGGGAAATGTAGCCCACTATTATCACTAAGTATTCTCTTGAGGAAATCAAAAAAAGAAAAAAAAGAAAGAACCCCTAAAGGCAGTATTTGTGTTGCCTGTGTGCCAGTTGCATTGGGAAATACAGCACAGAATCAGTATTCATGCAGACTTTGGTTATTTGGTGTGCATATCTCATTATATTAGCATACCAGGAGGTAAATGACAAATAAATGCAGCGCTCATCACCGTCTCTACTTCTACTTGACAATGCATGTTCTGCATGAATGAATATTGATGCACAGCTTTTCCTTGGATGGTTCATTTTGGAGTTAACATACCACCCCCCCCCCCCCACCTTTTTTGGGGGAAAGGGATGAAGTAAAAAAAAAAACATCTTAAAGAGGCTACGGCAGCAGTAGGAAGGAGACTTGTCAGTAGCGCACATTGTTAGCACTGAAAGCGTTTCCTGCTGCTACTCAATAAACAGGATGCTCGCTGTGTCATCCCAGACGTTTGAAGACATCTGCCGTATGGCAAAGAGAAACAGCTTGGAGTCTGCCACTTTGAGCCTAAATCTATTTCAGGGATATCCTCAGGTTTCTTTTTTGGATGGGGGGAAGGGGAGGAGGGGTGAAATGGATATGAAAAGCATAGCCCCCACCACCATCTCCTTCTCTCTTCTCCACAGTCCCTTTTGCAGCTAGCTCCACACACCTGCTTTTTGAGCTGCACAAAGCTGATTACTCTTTTCACCAAACCTTAAAAGGAAAGAATTTTTCCTAGCAGATAACCATGCTAATTTCAGCAATATCTGTGGTGTGGATTTTAAAGGAATGGTTCGAAATTTTAGTAAATAGCCACGCTTATTATTTGATTTCTTGCTCAGAGTAATATTAGATTAACGCCACTCATATCTTTGTGTTATATGTTGCTGGTCAGCCTCCATGGCTTTGATACCAATTAACATGTTTTACCTGATATGTTTCATCTGTAGAAAAAAACAAAAAAACTAAGTGTTAATTGTTGCTTTCAAATGTGTTTGACAATAGAGGACACTCCATGAAGGCTTGAAGCAGTCCATGTGGTGCACTCTGTATGTCTAGATAGAGACTGCCTTTTGAAAATGAATGTGATACAGTTGTTTAATTGATATTTTTGCTTTGAGCAGCCTTAGTATGTCCCCCTCATCACATACTTTCCCCCTGTTCCTAATCCTTATGCTAAGCTAAGATAACATACAGATGGCTCCTGAGCTCAAAACACAAGATCCTTCACTGATTACACATGCCGATATCTCTCTCACGGAAATGACGATCATGTCGACCATTCAACATACTGTAACACGGGGATCCTTTAGGCCCACTTGGTACCTCAGCGAAAGGAAGACATATAGATAGAGCATGGTACGTGTTATTTTGGTACCCTTCCCAACTTTTGACAGTTGAAATGCAAGCAATTGCGCGCTGTACCGTACCAGAAAAAAGCTGTACCTCTCAGTGGAAACGAGCAAGATGCAAGATGTGCTTCTCCTCTAACTCGGCAAGAAAGCAAATAAATATATTTCCCATATGAGTAAACAAAAGACAAATCATCCTTGGATATGACACAAACAGATCACACCCAACCCTCACTCTCTTTATCTCCTCCAACTTAGTTCTTAGTGTTTCAATCTGCCCCTGCCCCTGACCCTCCCTGCCGGGCTCATATGGTTCCAGGCTGCAGTGAGCACGCCCAGGCCCAGCCGGCGGATAACCCCACTACCTCATCCTCCCCTCGGGACCAACTTACATCCTTCCTCCTCTGTCGGCACTCTTTACCATTCTCCTCGTATCTTCGCTCAGCTTCACTTCCCTTCCACAGTGAGAGAATCACCATCTGCTAGCCCCAAATCCCAGGCTAACCCCCCCTCCCATATCCCGTTAAAATCTCCCACAAGCCTCCCTCCTCCTCCTCCATGCTTGTATCTGAGTGGCAGGAAGCAGCACCTGCCTCCTTACCTCACTTCCTGCTGCCAGAATATTGTTTCCCAATTCTTGTGCGTGTGTTTCTTGTGCGTGTGTTTGGAACATGTGTTGGACTTGCCATTTTAGCTGTCTGGATGCATTCCCAGCTCCCACAGTTGAGGCTGTATTTTCACTGACAGGTTATGTCTGGACACTTAATCTGCTCTCACAGACAACCTTGGCCACCGTATTCTCCCTGACCCAGGCCAACCCCGCGAGCGAGAGCCTGGCATAAATCACGCCTTCACACCCCCCCTTCATGCCGCCCTGTCCCTGTTGGAATGGTATCAATTCATCCATAATATCCTCTGGGGGTTGTCATCTTTACGGCAGCATAAACAAGACGACGTGTCATCTTGACCACTTATTTGGAATAAAAAAATATAGATGTTGTAGAGGCATAAAAGGTGTTAGGCTGCATTAACTTCAATCGCCACATTTTTTTTCCCTGTCACAACCCATTTCCCCCGCTGCTCTTGCCATTGCACAGCTTAAGAACTATTTGTATTGTTTATTGCGGCAGCGACTCTATTGAGTTAGGTAACTCAAAACAGGATGTTTCGCTGTGCAATTACCGCTCGCAAGGAATGATGGAGGAACTAAGGCTGAAGTCACAACGAACACTCACTTCTGTTTTTTTTTTTTACCGGGTTGCTGTCCATTGTTTTGCACTCTCTAGTTATTCTTTGTTAAAGCTGCTTCCTGTGCTATCATTAGGCCTATACAGTCAGCCTGCCCATGTGTCAGCTCATCCTCCATCTTGTGTGGCCTCATCTCTGGTCACAGCAGTAACAGCGCGGCCATGGTGGAATTCGGCCTTGAGGCTGCTGTTTTGAGAATCAATTGCCAACCCTTTTTGTAACAAAATTAATGAGACCCCATTAATGGAAAGCTGTGAAGTATTTTTTTTCAATAATCAAGCATTTTTTATTAACATTTAATTGATTTTGCTATATTTCGATTGATTTCGATATATTTCACCTCTAGTTAATGGCCTGGCCCTTGGTATATTTTTCAGTAGTTGGCCCTCAGTGAAAAAAAGTTTGGACACCCCTGGCCTAAACCTACAGCACATGTGTGACATGGTGTGAACCCAAAAACAAATCAGTAGTATATGAATGTATGTATCTCAGGCCAATGCCAGGTCTTGCCTTCTTTTAAACATCACACATTAGCCAAAAATCCCCAAACCAAGAAGCTCAAAGACATTGCGTGTTCAAGGTAAAGATTGAATGTTTCTTCCAGCTGTTTGAGAAGCCTTCAACCCTGAATAGAATAGAACAAAGTAGTTGCTGCCTTTAATGTGTTGGCGCTGAATTGTTTATCAGCTTTTAAACAGACGTTTATCTATTTGAAAAAAGCCAAATCCTCTTAGGTTGGACTCTGTTGATGGGACTGTGTCACTTTAGTAGTCCCCTCATTAAGCCTGATGGCTTTTTTATCACTTCTTTTAATTATGTCTTTACTTTCTTTCCTTGGACGTGTATTTTTAAGCATTCCACTAATTCTGGTATTGTAGCAACAAAAAAAAAAAACACTAAGCCGACTGTGGCTATGGTACTCACAGTAACATTCAAGTCATAAAAACCCACCATCATCCATACACTGGATGACACCCAATCGATCCCCTCACACTGATTCAAATGGCTTTGTGAAAGCGTTAATAGAACATCTCAGGGCTGGAGGCTGAACGCATTGATCCCACGCAATGTTTTCTCTGGGTCTAGATAGAGAATATTGATATACTGAGCATGGATCCACTATATTAGACTCTGCATGGATGTGGAGATCCTTGTCATTGGACATAGATTGGCTCATGTAGGCATGTGTATGAGTAAATATACATTTCTCCAATGGGGCTTTTTTTTTCCAACACTGGAAAGCTTTAGCGAATGTGCTTGTTGATGCAAATATGATCAACACAAACCCAACCAGAGTGAGATATGCATGATTAATGGCCTTCAGGTCTGATTGATTTGTCTGAGGCTTCCCTGACAGAATAAATGTTTCATTATGTCAGTCAATACGAGCGTCTGGTCCGACAGCAGCGTTTCATTATGAGTAAGCAGTTCATCTAAACTTTTCATCTCTACAGCACGTGATGAGGGTTGCTAGGAGACAGGGTTGAAGAGTCAAAGCAGAACCTCAGGAGTTGTCCCTCTGCGACGTCACTGTTTGCGTTGCTAGGAAACCTAACAGGAAGTGATTTCATAGCCGCTTTCCTTTTTACTCAGAACTGACGTGCTGCAATGCATGTAGGAAGCACATTGGATTATGGGCCATATGGGGAGGAAGAATGATCAATGATATTATAATACGGGGGGCGCTACGGTGGTGTAGTGGATAGAGCGCGTACCATATTGGCTCGGGCCTTCGTTGCAGGGGTCGCGGGTTCAAATCCGACCCGTGGACCCTTACTGCAGGTCAACTCCCCTCTCTCTCTCTCTGTCTCCCCATTTCAACTCTGTTCTGTCTAATAAAGCTTGAAAATGCCCCAAAAAATCTTTAAAAAAAATGATATTATAATAAATTAAATCACTTGTGGTGCTAACCACTTCTAATCATCTAAACTACAAGTTGTAATTCACAGGGTCACAAGCCAGAAAGGTTTGGAGCCACTTCACTCTCAAAGAGATCATTTTTATAGGCTTATCATGTGGTTGTCTATGCATAATCTCATTCTGAACATAAGCAAACTGTCAAGCACTTGCTTATGTCTTATTTTAGTTAAAGAGGACCTATTATGCTACTTTTCTGGTCTTAATTTCTTGTTTTACACTGCTATAGAGCAACCTGACACGAATCACATCACAAAAAACTATGTAGATTTTCGGGAAGCTCTTTCTCTTATTTTGGCGATCCAGCACATCCTGTCAACACTTGAGTGTGTGTGCTTCGGCTCCCTCCGCCTGTGCTTCGGCCATCTCCGCTCCCCTCCCCCCCTCCTGCAAACCCCACTCTGTTGTGATTGGTTACCTTCCTTCCGGAACACTTTCAGTGGCGGGAAGCGCGAGCATGGACCTATAAGGGCGCGAGGCAGACGCGAACAGGGAAGTGACAGCATTACCATACACGGAAACATCCGCGTGGAGACCTCACAAAGTTTTATGCGATGTCACAAATTATGAAAGGGTAGACCGCTTTGAACACGTGACTTCTCGACTGGCTAGAATAGTGTTTAGTGCTCTGCACAGACACCCCAGATGGTCAGCAGGGAATACGTCGAAATGCATGTAAGTCATTATTTGATAATTTAGTATGGTTAAGCATGACTATGAATCATCATAACAACGTTTATAGGTCATAAAAGTAAAAAAGCATCATAGGTCCTCTTTAAATGTTGTCTTTTGAGGTTATCTGACATATCAAATCAATATTATTATTGTTAGTAGAGAGGTTTACTGGTAGCTGTAAGCATAATTTTATATTTTAACGACATTAAATGATTAATGGTTCTACATATAGGGATTTGTTTTTTATTCCTAATAAAGTTCATAGCTTTGTTTTCTTAAATATATTTCTTAAGACTATCAGTAGTTTGTCTGTGAAGTTAGGCCAAATGTTGAAAACAAATGTTGTTAGGCTCATGATGTCTCATTCTGAACATAAGAAAAAGCAGAAGAAGTAGCAGCAGAAATTGGACATTCTCAAGTTAAATACAAGTTCCTTAAAATGACAAAATTATTTAAAGTACAGAATGTGGAGAAGGAAAAAACAGACCATTCCAACTAAAAGACTTTAGGTTTTATGGAGAGTGTTGTTAGAGGGATTGCTTCCTGCTGCCCGCCACACACAGAGTGCAACCCTAATGTGTGGTGGCAGTATGTGAGTGCTTCCAACCAGTGGCCTGCACTCCATTCATTAGGAGGCTCGCTGTGTGTCGGGAGCTGGCTGATGGTTGCCAGGTTTGGAGCCAGAAGGGTTCATCTGTGCAGATAAGAATGAACCGTACCAGAGCAGCCTCAGGCGCCCTTCTCTGACATCTTCTCATGCCTGCCTCGATAGCGCTGGAAGGAATGCAGTGTCTCCGTATCACGTCCGTGCTCAATCTTTTGCACTCCAAAACAAATCCCCAAAAAAAGGGAGGTAGCCGGACTTGAATACATCTCTGGTGTCAGAATAACCTCTATTTGTCATTCCCAAGATATTTTTGACACTAAGTGGTAGTGTCTCCTCATGCATATTCAACCATGCATGATGTCAGAAATGTGGCTGATGTAACAAGGGGCCTATACTCTTCCTGAAGATGAACACCTCTGGAAGACCCTCCCAATCCCCATTGTGTCACACAGCTCTGTCTCTTCCATTAATGTCTTGATAATAGCCCAGCGGTACCTGTCAGGGGTTAAAAGAGAGACTCCCTCGTTTTTTGGCTCCAGTGGTGGTGGTGGTGGTGGTGGGGGGGGGGGGGTCTTCTGAGGGGAAGGCCCTGCTAAAGACAAGCGCTACGTTCCCAGAAAACACGCATGGAATTTGGCTCTGGGGCAAGATGGGTATCCTTTTAGACAAGGGGAGGGTGGATTGTGTTCTATGTAGGAGGGATTGTTGTGTGTTGAATAGAGGAGGGTTGGGGGGCGGGGATGGGGGGGGGGGTATCTGAGCCGGTGCCAAATTCTCCACAACTCTCACTGGCTGAGAGACGTATATGTGATGTAAACATGTGGAGAGCTGGTGAAAACATGCTTCTCAAACAGAGATAGTGGAGCTGAACTGGAGGGCGATGATGGTGGAAAAGAGGGGGGGGGGGGGGGGGGGGCTACAGTATGTTCTTTGATAGTGCACTGTATCTCCCCAGGTCTTTATATCATTATACAACCATGTCTAATATAAGATTGTTCGTCTAATTTAATTTGGAATTACGAAGGCATTTCTGAACCTAAATCGTCAAAAGAGTGCTACAGAGCCTTTGCTCCACAAAAAGGGGTTATACGTCAAAAGGAGACTTGCGCTGAAAAATATGAGGAAATAAAAAAGCTAAATATTAGAGGGAGTTCATGAATTGCTTCAATTTATTATGAAGAGATTTTAAAAGGAGAGGCTGCTTTTTTTCATAGACTTAACTTCTTGAACTTGTTCCATAATCCATCACAGACAAACAAGATTTAGTGTTGTATATATATATTTATATATATATACAGTAGTATATATAATAATACACTTCAAAGGGAATACAAAAAACCGCAGTACCCTATATCTAAAATCATCAACTAATTAAAATATAATTAAAAGGTCAAATTAACTTCAAAGCTACCAGCCAACCTCTACAAACAATAATATAATGTAGTCTTTATAGATACTCTTAACAAAAAAAACAGTTAAATTAAATATGACATTAGGAAATTCTTGACAGTTTGTTTTTTAATAACATGAAACATTTCTAAGGCACAGGAAGAACTCATCAGTTTTCATTCATTTCAGCCTATCAGATTTTAAGTATTGATCAATTAGTATAACAATTAGTGAACCCTCCCTCCACAACTGTTTTTGCCTTAATCAGCTTCTTCCATTTATATATTTCAGTCAGGAGGCTCTAATTAAAAGAAGGGCTTAAAGAGTAATTACACTAATATGATTGACATCTTGTGCACAAAAAGAGAAAAAAGTGACCTTTCATGGGAACATCATTTGAGTCCCTCCATACATGGATCTTCCACAGACAGGGGAGGGACAGGCTGGGGGTGGGAGGTGAATGGGTTGCAGGTGGGTTTGCATCGATCGTGGACTTAAAGCTTAATTAAAGTTGACTGCAGCAGAGAAAAGAACAGTTTGAACAGCACTGAAGTCATTAGCTCACAAGTGTTGCGGCAAAATTGGATTGTTTGAAGTGAAAAGTGCGAATGCACTCAGTCAGCTCATTGAACTGGATGCAGGGAAAGTGGGGAAAGATCTAGGAGTAAGCAGAAGAATAGTCTCCTTGAGATAACTTTTGCTAAGCCTCCATTTTCTGTGATGAATTTCAAATGCAGCACTTGACCCATCTTGAATAAATCAGGGCCGCTCTTCCCCAGGAAAACTGTCATATTTACCAGAAACTATTAATTGCCAATTTAAGCACTTCAACAAAGGGAAAATATTGTAGCTGTGCAAGGTCACACAGAAATGTGTCCAGCTCATATCATGCAAGATGCAAATGCCAAATGCTGAGAATAGTGGAGACTACTGTCCTCATGAGGACAAAAGACTGGCTGATGAATGCTTGTGCTATTTACTACTTGACCTGATTGCAGCCTTTGGCACAAATGACTATTGTATACTGATGAAGTGAAAGACTCAATCTCTTGGTTTCAAAAAGTGGAACTGCTCTAAATGTATTTATCTAGAATCTAGTTCTCAATTGTTGTTAATCGGGTATGGAGTGACGAAAGGCTCAATTCATTGGCAAGTTTTATTTCCTCCATAGTCATGTTTTGGGGGACAATAATGATACTCTTGGCACATTTTTTTACATTTCTGCCTAAGAAACCTATATGCACCTCAAAGACGTTCTGAAATCAGAAAACAGAAAGTCTAAAAACAGGAGACCAGAAAAATACAAACAATTAACTGAACTACTTTCCCTCAGCACTAAGTTCCACACATGGGTATTGTATATGTTTTTTTAATTGTCTTGATCTAAAAATCTTCCAACTGGCTCCGGACCAGAAAAAGTAAGAAAAAAAGCAAACAAACACAAAAAAGATTAACTCTATTAACGTGATCTAATCCTTAAAGCTGCAGCTGCATGGTCAGTTCTTAGGCTGTAAGCATTGAGCGCCAGCAGCTCTCACATTAGTGAGGCTGGAGTGTTTACTGGACTTTACTGAGCCTCTTGTTCAACCTCCAGGGAGAACAGTCGCCTCCCATTAACTCGCCCAAGGTTGGCCGGGATTTTCATCTCCAAAGATATGCATTTCTAAACATTGTATAAGCATTGTGCATTATTCATTGGGCTTATTAGAGGAGGGTGGACTTTGGGTTATTGCGAATCAGAGGAACAAATATTAACCCATACTATTAGCATATGAATGAGTAAGCTTTCTCACTCAATGACTTACAAGGACTGGTTTCATAGAACATGCCCCCGGGGTAAGTACAGCTCCTTACCTACTATAAACAATATAGGGTGGAATTAAAATTGTATAACATCTGGTCCTGTGAGTCCAATTTTGTTTGTACTTGAGACAATATCCGGTGTTTTGTAGTCATCAAGAGAACCGTATAAAATGAAATGTCACTGGTGTCTACTGTATTTACCATGGAAAATAACTTCATTAACCTTGCTAATAAGAGTCAGCATACCGTTTCTGCTGTTGTGTAGGGAAAATGACTGGCTGGCTCACATCATGAGTGCAGCTTTTCTATTCAATGCACATGCCTGAACATACAATGTGTTCCCTTGTTCATGATGTTTTTGAGCATCAATTCATTTCGGATGAAAATCAATGATCCTCCAGGACTCTGTATTACCTTAGGGTTCATTTTATAATTTTTCTGAGATTGTAGCCTAGCCTATGCACTGCAATCCCCCCCTCACACACACACACACACACACACACACACACACACACACACACACACGCACGCACGCACACACACACGCACACACACACACACACACACACACACCAGCCAGCACTCCCACCCAGCTGGCTGGTTTCAACGCTCCACATGCGCCTGATGCAGATGTCTTCAACACTGGTTGCTCATTAGCCATAGGGTGCAATCCCAGCCCCAGACTCACTCTTTCATTCATTATGAAATAGAACGATGGAAATTCTTCAAAAGCAGTGAGAGAAACTGGTACCTTCAGATGCCAACTGATACTGCAGACTGACACACTACCAAGGCATGCTTACTTCCGTGAGTGAGCTCAAACTGGACTGCTGCTGGTAAAATAGAGAATATCATAAATCACATAGAATTCAAAGGAATCCTAATAGATTCTAAAATTATTTTTTATTCTTAAATTAAATGCAAAAAACATTTTCTCATCATTTGTGTCACTGATGTTCAACTTAGCAACATCCTATTGGTCTGTGTCCATCTGATGCTCGATGGGAATCATGAGACTTCAGTATACGGGCGCTGCGTGAACCAACTTGTCATCTTAGTGGCACACTCATCTCATCTCAACTCTACTTGACCTGGTTACATCACATCGCTGCCTCTCATCTTTCTGCATTTGTCATATTTATGTTATCTGAGAAAGGGGAGAATTTGTATGTGTGAGTTTATATATGTGTGTGTGTGTGTGTGTGTGTGTGTGTAAGAACGTTGAAGAAGCTTACCGTTTTCATCCAGAGCACAGCTTTTTCTAATTAGCGCCTTGTACGTAAACTCCTGGCGGTTGAAACACCTTCAAGCTAAGTATGGGGATGGATGTCACACTGTTCCTTTAAAGGCCCATACTTTTCCAGAGAATATCGTGTTGACAGGCAACACAATGTGTTGTTGATTTTGCCTCAGTTTCACAATCCAAGCATAGCGACCCAGGAGCTTTTTCCTTCACCAGTCTGTGCCTGATTTCATGTGAAAACGCATGAAGCTGACAAGAAGCTCAAGGATTACAAATCAAATCAGTTTTATTTGAATAGCCCAATATCACATATAGACATTTGTCTCAGTGGGCTTTACATTCCATACAGTATGACACCCTGCCCTTACACCCTTAGCTCGGCTGAGAAAAAACTCCCAGTAAAAAACCCTTTACCGGGATTAAAAAAAAAGAGAAATCTCAGTGATAGTCGACAGAGTAAGGATCCCTCTCCCAGGACAGACATCCTGCAATAGATGTCATAAGTAGAGAAAAATCACAAAGTAATTCCATCATTGACCAGATGTTTTCATGGTAATACTAAAGTAAAGTGTGAATAGTGTGGATGCAGGAGGACTTCAGATGCTGATTCCACCACTTTTTTCAAACTTTGTTAAAATGTGTAAAATCTGTAATTGTGGCTTCACAAGATCTAGTAGACTGTCACATGCACCATGTTCCAAGGTTGTAATTCAACATGATAACGGAAAAAATGGTCACGGAAAAGCCATAATGTCATAAAATGAATATGATGCACTGGCAGAATTTTGATCCACTTGTTATTAAGTTTTTCCATGGCCCATGCTTTATCCTCTCACAGCCTTCCCTTGGCCAGGCAGGTCACGTAATGAGAAAAACTTGTTTTTACTCCAGAAAACATGGCTTTTTCCGAGGCCGGCTGGAAGCACACTTTTGTTTGGTTCTTGTGACCAGATCCTAAGTGGGTCAGCCATAGTAATGGTCCACTCCAGCGTCCTCCCGTCTGGTAATTTGTAGCATTGATTGAACTCTGTCTCAACTTTCCGTTAACCTGTGCACAGAGGCAGAAGACACGGTATCACTCAGGAGGAGAGGAAGATACAAACAAGATGGGTGGTCGAGGGGGAAAGATGATGTTCTTCTATGCTTCACTTGATCTCCTCGAAAGGAACAGCAAGTTTTTTCCAAAATATAGCAACGTGACCCGAGGACATGGTATTCAGTTCACTGTAGTCCAGATTCCCCTGCATGAAAGTTATCTGAAAAAGCAATAAAGCAGTCAATATCCACATGATTTATGCTCTTTATTTACAGATGGAAATGTAAGCAACTGTCCGAATTAATTTTCATATGATTTCCATGCCAAATGTATTGTCTCTTTGTGGTACAAACGCAACTAGCATCCAACTGACTGTTCCAACATGAAACCCCTGTTTGGACAGTTAAGTTAATTCACAGTTCCCTTTCGCTGTCACAGTACTGCTTCTGCATTAAGGCGTGATGAAGTGTACCTTGCTCTTCCGATACCAATAATCTTGTTTTTATAATCAATGGCTCCCGGAGGAGAAGTGATGGATCGCAGTGCTGCATAAACACAACTCGACGTTAATGATCAAAATTTCCAATAAGCAGCGGGGCCAGCGCTGTATTGTTTGTCCTTGCCACATTTTGGGACCACATCTATTTGGTATCGAATGCCATTCATCATTCCTCAGTCAAACATGTTTCATGTGAGTACACATAATGTGCTCGTAAAAAGACGGATGCCGCGCCGCATAAGAAACAGTAGATAATGGCCCTTTTTGGACTTGAGGGGATTTGTCACTTTTGTTTGTACACCAAATAGCAAAGTACATCAGCAAGGACAACTGTGGTTTACACGAACCATTGGCAGGCAGCCAGGCAAAGAGTAATAACAGCAACGGGAAGAAAAAGGAGCCACCTCGCATCATCCATTGCCTTGAAGAGCGACAAGAGAGTGATGTGCTGTAAAAGTGTCACACAGGGCTGTTTGTAAGAGGCTCTGACTATTACGAGAGCCTGCCTTTTAACCTTATTCAGCTATGTGGACAATTATTTTATGTAGGAATCCGATGTTGAGTATTGCACTCAGACAATAGTGGTATTTCATTGTACAAAAGTAGCAGCCTATTGAACTACATCTTGTGTAACAGTCTTTATTCTGACCCTGCTATCCATTTTTACTTAGCCTTTCCTGGATGTTGTTCACACTTCCGTGTGGGGTGACCGATTATTTCCAAACATTCTAATTTGTCTGTGGTACATTTTCGCAGCCCTCGAAGGTCAATAGATATACACGCCGCACCTACACACACATACATATTATATCTCCCCTGTGTACGCCCCCCCCCCCCTTATTTTTGACAGAGCTCTCGCTGCCTAAGCCAGATGGCATTTCTCAACACAAATGAACCACGTTTACAAAAATTCACGGAGGTGACACGACAGGGAGAGAATGGTGACGGTCCGAGTGCGGCGTCTGTGAATAAATCATGTGCTGGAGAACAAAGGCTTCCAGCAGTTTGATCAACGGAGCACATTTAAATCTCTTTTTAATACACTAAGACCTGCAAAATGGATCAACCTGGCTGCATTAAATTCAGCTTAACATTTACAACGATAGGGGAACCTTGTCTGTAGGAGCTGTTAATTCCTCATCTAGTCTGTGGGAAAAGGACACTCTCCGAGGTGCACCGAGTTAATCTCTATTAGGTGATGACAGGCTGCATTTTTTCTTTTATCAATCGGCAAAGTTTCTTGACAACAGACGAAGAGATGCAGCTGGTAACAACTGCGTCTTTTACCTCTGCTTCATCCTAGATGGAGTAATGTGCTTTAAGGGATTCAGAAAAAAATCGTAAAAATACCACAATAATCATTTAGTCAAGCTGAAGTTCAACCTTTGTCAATGTAATCCAGATCATATTAATAATCATCAATAAAAAAATAAAAACCTTTTGCTCAACAACTAATTGATTTGCAATGAGATTTTGCAAAGACATTCAGTGTTTGCACAGGCTGGATCCGAAGACTTTGTGATGTGTGTGGTGATGGTGAAACACAGACTTTTCCTCGTGGAGGTTTACAGGTTTCAGGTATAGCAGCAAGGACAACTGTGGTTAACACAAATATTCTCAACAAAAATTAGCTATATTGCTGTCAAATTTGGTAGAGCCTTTTGTAAAATCAGATGAATCCTGTTGATGAAAACTTTGAATTTAAACTTTTTATCGCGCATCAGAATTGTATTGGTCCCACACTTTGGTTTTCTTGCCAAATGTTGATGTAACCCCTTCCTGGTGCTGAAAGTGTAATATGATTAAATAAGGTTACTATATAAATCTTCTAATCAACAGGATCCTGAGTGCTTAGCAGTTGAATGGTGAATTGGCTAAATCTACCGTTACCTTTTCACGGGCGTATCATCGTATGTAACAAATGAAATGATTTAGAAATAATAACGCCTCCACTGTGAAATTACTTAACTCACACTCTATGAGTTATAATGGTATTTCCCCCGAAAATGTATAATTTAAATGTTCACAAACCTGAATAAAATGAAATAAACATGACAACCAAGTAAAATGTATAACACATGGGAATGTATTTACTAATGCTGTTTTCTTTTTCTTTGTTATATTCAAATATTAGTTCTCTCTTTTCAATATTCACAATTCATATTTCACACACACAACTTAACTGTTCGTTCACAGTCTCAAAGACTCAATTAGTAAAAATGTGCTAATAAAAACCCTTAAAGAAAATAAAAAATGCAAATAAAAGTACAGGAAATCTGGTTTATATATAACTGTATTTGAGTAGGTTCCTACATTGATTAACAGGCCAAAGTAAGATGCTAAACATAATATCCACCAATTAAAAGCATGTTAGCATTGTAATTTTGGGCATGTTGACATTTAACTCAAAGTGCAGCTTTGACAAAGTACAGTCTCAGAGCTGCTTGCTTGCTGTATATTCTTGGTCTTGTATCAGATGACCTCCGTATATGTTTGATCAGCATAGAGTCATGCATTCTGTTGCCATTTTCTCCTAGATTTTAATTGACCTGACTTGATATCTGTAGCCTTCCATTCGGCCAGCAGCTTCAGTACATGCAGGATAAAGTTATTTTTCCAGTGACAAGAGTTATGGAGTTGGCCTTCACCTTTTGAATACAGCATTGTCTGACTATGGCATCGGCTTCACCTTCTTTTTAATCAGCACTTTTCTGACAAAGGTCATCAGAAAACATCCAAACCTGGACCACAAATATTAGCCTATTTGTGATCAAAAAAGGCCCAGTCCTAAACAGTTTGCCAAGGATTTTTTTGCGAGCGTAGTCATTAACCTTTTCAAAAATCAAATCTGGATTTGACCAACTATAGGGCTTGGCATAACGGGATTCATCCCTCAGCCTGGATTAAGCTAACCGAAGCCCTTCATCAAGCAAGATAAAGAAAAAAAATCAGAGATAGCATAGTGAGACAGTTTGAGGTAAGCTGTATCTGGGTCAGGTCCAGCATGCCAGACTGTTAGTGCTTATAATTGAACATTGCCATCCTCTTTCTCTCTCTCTCTCTCCCTCACTTCCTTGCCTCTCGAGTTCATCCAGCAGATCCTCTCTCGTATTGACCGCATGCATTACAGGGCTTGGGGAACATGGCTACAAAAGTCCCTCATTAGAAGTTTGGGTTTCTCTGAACATTATGGGAGGAGGTGGAGTATTGATCCCTGCGAGATAGCTAACTGGAAAACACTTCCCTTCGGAGACGACTGGAGCTCATTTGGGAGGGATGCTGCTGGCAAGCCTGAGACTATTCCACATCTGGTTATTGGACCCGGGGCGGCAGTGACTACAGTATGTTTCTCCTGCAATCAGGAAACACAGGGAAATCTATACGTGGTAATTACAAATTCATGCCACCGCTGTGAAATTGAACACTTGCCGTCATTATAAAGTAATGGGCGCATTAGAGGGACGTTTGCAGCCATGATTCCCCCCGCGCACGAGTATCATCTGCAGTCATCCACACAAATGCAACATTATCCTGTCAAATGGCACAAAGGATGGTATTTTATGGAGTGCAGCCCTGGAATGTACTTTTCATTGATACAAAAATAAAGTGGAATGTGGATCCAAAAAGTGAAACTCAGCACCATAGATGGTTCTCGCATTGGTTCAAAGCAAATCTTTTACTTTGCTTACCAAGCTCATTTGGAAGCCATTTATTCAAAGAGGCTTTTTATTCCTCTACTACAATGGCCAATTTGTACATGAGATTGTAAAATATGCTATGACTCACATCCATTCTTTCTATCTGTAATGTAATTACCTCACATGCTGTAACTCCCAATTTGATTCCATAAATATTCATGCAGATCCAACAAATCATAGGAGGCACATAGCCACTATCATGTCTGAAGTGGCATGTGTGCTTTATGGCAGAAAATATCCCTGACTGTGTGTTTGATATGGCACATGAATGGCTGTACTCTTCCCTCCGCTGACAGGCTAAGACAATGGATATAGGTCATGAAGAATGAGGTCTACTTAAAAAGTGCTCATCACATTGGAAGGCACGGCCATTATTTTCCACAAAAGACCCAGTAATGGGTGGAAGCAGATGCAGAGATGAAAGGCCAACATCTGCTTTAATAGCCATCCCTCAAAGACAATTTTTACAAAACGTTATCCGGCCGACTTCACCATCAACATCGACAGCCTTTAATCAAAGCATCAAGATTGTCCGTCATATCTGCTCTATGAAAAGCCCAGTTTGAAAGGCGGCCTTGTTGTTCATCCTTATATATATTGATTGAGACTTTTGGTTCAAGGGACATCATAGCCCTTCTGATTCTTATGTTGCTGTTCATGTATAGATGTATATGCTCTCAGATAAACACACCGCCTTTTACAAAGCACAGTGACCAAGACTCTTGCCTCTCTCCGCAGCAGTTTGGATGTCACAACTAAATTATGAGTCCAACTTATCAAGGAAGCTGTGATTTATCTCCTCACTGTGTACTCAAAAAGGCTTCTTGCGATTCACCTCGCATGTGTCCGTTAAGCTGGAAATTGGTGTGTACAAAGCCAAGTGAACTTGAGACCAGACCCTCATAATTACAGCTGGTCCCAGTCCTCACTATGGCGGTTGGTCCTTGGTGTCCTTCGCGACACTGAATAAGAATTTGGGCCCAGTCATCTGGAAATGAGCAAGGAGGGAGGTGACTAGAAGGTATTTGTTTTGGCCATGCTCGATGAAGCCGCTAATTGTCCTTGGCCATGTAAAGCAAACCCACACGTCCTATCACTTTTTCATTATCGCCGCTGAGCTGTCTATTTATTCTCCCAAATCACCACATGCACCTCTACCAAAAGCACCATGCAAAGCCTCTTATGAAAAAGTGTCCTGAAACCACCATCTTAAAAAGATCAATGTGGGAGGCTATACTATTTAAAGAGAAAAACTATTTTTTTAACTATTGTTATGGTGCATTTCCCAGGACTGTTTAACATTACAGAAATGGTTTATGGTTTCCCCCAACTGTATATGTCACATCAAGTATAATGTGTAGGAGGGTTTACAACATCATTGCTGTATGTGTGTGTGCAAGATGCAGCACTATTATCCCCATTGGAAAACAATGTATTTAGCTAGGGCTGAGGATGATTGTATGCAGTCATTGGTGATTATCAACAGTTTCACTTTTTATGTAATGCAAATGGAAAATATGTGTCAATCTTGGCATTACACGTTTGCTTAATTAGGTAAAGTGACCAAATACTTTTTTCAGTGTGGATTGTTGTTACCAGTGATGAGCAAGTTGGGTCGCATTACTTTACTCAGTCCAGCTTTGTGTTTCCAAACCAACTTAACCCTCTGCTTGGAGGATTCCTCCTGCTTCAGCATTGTTAGTTATAGTTTAACTTTCAGCATGACTCCTTGGAGTGGTTAGAGAAGTAGGTGCTCAATAAATATAGGCATAGATTATTTAAAAATCTTCAGAATATTTTGGCTGCGACTGAATATTGCACAGCAGACGATTAATGCTTGTGTATGGATTGCCACTTTATCATGACATGCACTAATGCATGGCATAGAGGAAATGCATAAATCTGACGAAATCACTGGCGCCCTTCATTTTTCAGTCTAATGGCTGTAGCATTAACAGCTGCTAGTCGCTGTCTTATAGTCATTTATTACCACCCATGTTATCCTAGTCTGCCATTTTACTGCCATAGTACTATAAATCAGGGGGCAAAGAAGGGGGCCAGCACCCTCCATTCATGCCTGCTTCACGAGAGAAATATGGGGCAATATGAAGTCTGTTCACCACAAGCCGAGGTGGATATCATGTCTGAAACGTAGCATTTAAAAGTCATAACTTCTCTTTTGCCTTCAGGTCAAATACTTTGCATTACAGCATGGACTGTGTTGAATATTATCACGCTTACATCATTTCTATATTAATACATGATCTGTCATGTTGGACAGACTCACTTGGTTGTTGATCGCTGTAATATCTGCCCTGCTTTATTGACTGCGAGCAATGTTAGAATAAAACAGAGGAGACAAAATTAAATTTTTAACAACACATGCACTGTTGTCGCTTATGCTGGAGAGGCTGCGGTGCCCAGAAACACTTTGGGGTATATATAAATGTTTAGGCCACCACAGCAAAAGCCAATATATCCGTGCCTGGTTCCGATAGCTCCTGTGTGGCATGGCAGCACACTGCATTTAATTTACTAGCGGCTCTACTAAATGTACTGGTGGAAGCGCTCCATAATTCATGAGAGAAGAGAAAGAGAGAAAAAAAAACATAATGAATCCCACCCGCAACCCCCAACCCCCCTGCACCTTCAATTGAATGTTAATGGGCAAAGACAAAAGACCAAAAGAGATGTTCACTGGAAGCAGAGATAGGGATCTGAGGTTAGAACAATGCGTTTAAATGTGCGGATGAGTTTGATAGTGTTTATAAAGACTAATGATATGAACTGAATTCCAAATGAATAAGAGAGAGAGAGAAAAAGAACTTGGCAGGCTTTGCATTAATCATTGCCATTTATGTTCCTCACCATTTTCCTTATCTCAATAATTAAGCAATTAACGGCCTCCACACACATCCTGCGTCTACCTCTGGAGCGCGTCGCCTTACCTTACTGATGCGTCTCTCGGACTTTTCTCGGACACACATGGAACGTCTCAGCAGCAGCTGCTGCTTCTAAAAGCCCTATCTTTCTACATAGAGTTTTCATAGATAATTCCCATTAAAATGAAGTTCTTTCGTGTCATTTATGATGCATATGATTTATATTGAGTCTAATATTGAGTCTGGACAGTAATCCGTGCGCCCCATTGCCTTTTTTGTCTTTTTCTTTTTTTTGCCACATTTTCGCTTGTTGGAAGTTTTATTTTGAAATGGACACACCGGGAAATGGTGAAACTACAGCGAAAGCTGCCGGTATGAAGTCAATATGACTCCCAGCAGAGTACTTCTCTATCAGTTAAAGCAGAGAGACCCGAGAGAGACGTGCGGCTCTCAGAACAAAATAGGCGAGCCTCCTGAGGTAAAGGGGAGCGTCGCTGCAGACGTGCCTCCGACGCGCATCAGCAGTGCGTCTGAGGTTGGATGTGTGCCCCGCTCTAGGTTGATTACACGGTCAGTGACAAAAAGTCAGACGCAGACGCGAGGTAGACGCGCAGTAGAGGTAGGATGTGTGTGGAGGCCGAAACAGTTCTCGGTGCCTGTTAGCCCTGCGTTCGGACAGGACACAGCAGGAAAATAATAACACTAAATCACTCAACCAGTACAGGATTTTTGGAAGACTGCTGCATGGTAATCAAAGATTAAAGGTAACAAGTGAAGAAATAGCTATTGGCTTGGCGGGGGCTTGGAGGAAATATTCTCACACTCCAGCATGCGTACACATGCACGCCTTAACAACACACACACACACACACACACACACACACACACACACACACACACACACACACACATACACACACACACACACACACACACACACAAACTAATCTGAAGAGATGAAAAAGGACCACAGGCAATTTCACACACTTAACATGCCTGCACATGTGCTCACACACAAATTCCCCGCACAGATGCATACAGCTGACCTGTAAATCAACATTTGACAGGATGGAATTTATCACAGTTTTTGCAATTTTCCGTTCCACATAGGAATGCACACAAATACCACCGTGCAACACTGATAGATGGCAGGGATTGTGCATTATGATCAGGACAAAGATAGACTCAAGTCTAGCAGGCAATGAAAAAGTCAAAGTCAATTAAAGTAGGACAGAAATCTAAATACATTTCTACGAAGAATAAGTATAAATCGATCCCTTGTGTTTGTTTTGACTGGTGTACTTATGTAAGAAATAAAATGTATCATTTATGTTTCTCCTGTGGTACATACGTGTTCTCCAAGTGCATTTGTTAATGTGACGGAAGTATTTGGATTGGTGTTATATATCTGTGTAGGTGGGCAAAGCAAACAATAAATAATGTCACTTAAATTATAGCCGCCACACATGCAGTAAACTAGCGTGGGCCTGAATTTTCCGCCATTGTGTCTAGTCTCTTCTTTAGTTTCAGCACTGCAAACATTTCCCCGTGAACCATGTTTCTTAGTTACTACCTGGCCTGATTCAAATCTTGCTCACTAACAATACATAATGAAAACTACGTTGTGAGAAAAGTCTTTACATTTTATTTATCAATGAAAGCTATCAATGTACAATTTCATGGGCTGAAGTATGTAGTTGAAGTTAAGCTTTATATTATATCTATTTATATGAGCGACTGTGGCTCAGTTGGTAGAGCAGGTCGGCTGATGATCAAAGGGTTGGAGGTTCGATCCCCGCCCTGCCACCTGTGTCATAGTTGTTGTGTCCTGGGGTAAGACACTTCACCCACCTTGCATCGTGTGAATGTCAATAGTTAGCCTGCTATCAGTATATGAATGTGTGTGTGAATGGTAACGTGGGAAAGGAAAACAGGTCTCCCTTGCAAAAGAGTCTTCGGTCTCAATGGGATTTACCTGTATTAATAAAGGTTTAAAAAAAAAAATAAAAATATTAGACTTGATCCCCACCAATAATATTTCCAAAACCATTTTCTAACTTCTTTTTAAAACCATGTACACACACTATACTATCAGCAGAGTCTGTATTTTCTACTTTAATAACGTTAATGTGTATTTCCCTCTCTGAATTTGTTGACGATCTGCACCTTCAGTTTTGTATTTCCGCTCATTTGCGTTCCTTTTCTTTTGCATAGCCTGTCTCTGTCTTATTGGTCTTTGTATCGGAGTCACATTAAAGGCTCGACCTTCACTTTGCCCAGCTTCCATAAACAACATCTTCTGAGGAAAAAAAAATCAATCGGATGCCGTCTCTCCGTGTAGGGCTCTGTGCACCTGATGCAAACTCAGTGCATTGTAATTTATTGGACGTGATCTTACACACCCCTATAAAAGTTATACAAGCTCACTCTTAAACCCGGGTTTGGACATTTATAAGGTTGCGGGACGGAGGCATCATGTTGTGTTGTTGGCAGATACAGAGAAAGCCCCGGAAGACGTCTGTTGAAAGGGCCACTGATGTATTGGTAATCCTTTGCTTCCTTGGAATTCAATGAATACATCTTCTCTTTTATCTGCTGAAGTTGTTTATTATGATTCTCTAATAGTGGCTCAGTCATTACCCTTTCCCATGGGAGGGATGTACCCACACCTTTTAACACACATGCACGCACACACACACACACACACACACACACACGCACACACACACACACACACACACACACTAGAGCACAAATACAGACTATTCATCCGGGTTGCACCAGCACAATGTCTGGCAGATTAAAAAGAGAACGTGCACATATCTCAAAGCGCCATTACATCAAGCAGTGTTTGCTGCTGCTTTGCTCTTCCTCTGTGGTGTCATTGTTAGCGTGGGGGGGGGGTGTCTATGTGCTGGTCGGTGCTGGACTTTGTCATGTTACTCTTCCGCATTGCTCTTTCTTTAAGAGACATAGATAGGGAGGTCTTTCATTAAGGCTGCTATCTCGGGCTGTAATAGGCTTCCTTCTCCACAGCAATGTAGCGGAAAGTGTCCCTCTGATTTGGAGACCTTGTACCAATCCGACTCCAAACAACGGGTTTGAGTTTGTGATTGGTTTTCCGTTGATTTTCTCGCCTCAGATGAGTGATCGCCACTAAACAGCTGGACACCCACTGCCAAGCCGGGATCACATGACGAAAATCACACAATCTCACACTGAAATGACCAAGAGTATTTGTGTCTGTGTGTGTTCTACCAAGGGCCCTACGGTGAACCAAAATGTACCGGCTTTCCCTACACTTTGAAAGTCGTCCATCTGCAGTAGCGCGTGCAGGTTACACAGTGCACCTCAGCACACATGCCTACACACACACACACACACACACACACACACACACACACACACACACACACACACACACACACACACACACACACACACACACACACACACACACACACAACCCTGTGATGTTATGCTGTTTGTGTTTGATGTGGGCAACTAAAGAATCCTCTCTTAAAGCGGTATAATGCAGCCATAGAAGGAAAGAGCAACCTGCTGCTTCCCATTGAAGTGCGCCTGTCAATGGCGGCGTGCGGGATTAAAACAACCACGAAGCCACCCCTGCGGCTTGCGCACCTTTGTCGTCTGCTCTTAGAAGACACATTGTTAGACATTCAAAGGGGAACACAGAGGAGGTTATTACTTTGTCAGGGAAGATTTCCAACTGACAAAAGATGAAAAATACTCTCCCTCTCTCTGTAACGGCGGGTGAAAGTGAGAGGAAGCGAGCGTAACCTTGGCGCTTGGCGATGCACTGACCCCGGTCACTTTGTCTGATGTATGATGCAGCATCACAGAGCACACAGCACATTTATTAGACTGCGTAATGATAGAAAGATAGTGGGGGAAATGGATGATGGTTGAATGGGAGCCCACCCATGGAGACGAGGCCCCTGCCTGCACTCTCCTGGCGGTAATATCATAAAGCAGGCGAGAGAAGATGCCCCTCAGGAATACAAATGTTGCCTTTAAGTCAGAAACGTGTGGCCTGGGATGTGCTACCGTATTGAATGGGGGAGAGATTTAGCTCTTTAGCCGATTCATCTTTGTCATCATCTTGGCATTTTGGAGAAGCAATTTAGATGGTAAATACAGTTTGTGATCCATATATCATCTGGTTGGTGCCGTGGCACACCGAAGTTTGGCTGCACATTAAGGGACACAGCAAGATTTATGCTAAACAAATGGTCCAATGTGTCATTGAGATCTTTTATGTCTTACACGGCACCAACAAAAAAGATTCTAGAAGAGCCTATCTGAATTTCATCACTTTTAGTAAAAGTTTAACTAGTGGTTTAAAACGCCTTCGGATGTAGGCTAAGTCGATGGAGGAAAGCGGTTCACAGGGTTTCTGCAGGTTTCAACTAGTTTAAATTGAAGATTTTTAATAGCCTACCTTTTTAAGACCCTAATGAGTGGAATTTAATAGTGTTTTTTTTTTTTGGTCGGTCAGTAGTCAAGGCAGGTTTTGTTAAGGCGGCCACATTAGCCATAAAGCGCTGGGGGAAACACTGATCATGGACCTGGCTGGCTAAACAGTTCCATTGTAGGCCAGTGTCCGTAATCGATGACTGTTGTGGTTAGGGGTGCGCATGTGTTATAACCGTTTAGGAAATATCACTATACAGAAACCTTTTTTTAAAAAATTATTATTATTATTTATTTATTTTAAGTTTGGAAACTTATTTTATTTATTTCCAGGAATGGGGGGGCGGCGTGAGCTACTGTAGGCTACTAAAGCAGATAACACAACACATTATTTTGTTTGGTTACAATATCTATTAATTTAATAATTTAACTGCTCCACCTTCACTTTCACTTTCGTTTTCATCTCTGTCTCAAACAGCTGGTCCGATCAACTGGTCTAAAGACAGATGATCACTAGGATAGTTATGATCACATAGAAGTCAGAAAGCAAAATTATGAAATAAAGGCCCCTCTGCCTCTCTCTGTCTATCTGTCTGCCTGTCTTTCTCACTGCACACAGTCACTGCAACAGCATCGGCCAAATTAAATGGTCAAACGTGTACCAGAAACAATTGCAGCCATGTAACCGTTTAGACATTTTTGTTGACGTTCACACCGCTAGCTGTGGTGGCAGGAGTATAGGAGCATTACACTTTCTGTGTTGCCTCTGTAAATGAACGTAAAGCGATTAAACAAATTGGTCCCATTGCTTTAAGGTGCTGACAGTCGCGTGCCTTTTAAAGAGTAGCAATGACTGCCGTATCCTCCCGCTCAAAGTCACTGACAGCACTCACTCACATGGCTGATCCCAGTCTGATAGCTGCCACCTGCAGCAGCCAGCAGATAGACAACAGCACCATGACCGCTCTGAGCAAGAGCTAGTAAGTAATTCCATTAATGAAATATGCATATCTATCTGGGTTTATATAAACAACTTTCTTCAAGGAAACAACTCCTATGCTTTTTAACAAAACTAACTGAGCTAACTCAAATGAAGGTCTCAGAATACAGACCTTTTATATGTGTGTGGATGTGTAACACAAAACAAGCTCTGCATGTTTAACTAAATCTTACCCGGCCTTGCATGGGTTCATGATAACTTTAAACTTATCTTGTATCATAATAACCTTCACAGAAAGAAATAGGGAGGATATTTCTGGGAGTTGCTACACCCTGTCTGGCTTTCCTCAGATTGGACTTTTTAGAGAGCAAAATATTTTTGGAGTCCTCCCAAAACTGAAGCTGCAAGACAGCAGACCTATAGAATGAGATTATCTATCCAGAAGCTGCTGAAAACTGTGGGAAAGAGAGGAGCCTGTGTGGAGACTGTCTCACCACTCCCTTGACTGCACTGTATGAGATATACTGCCTTAATATCTCTGTTTGAAACCATAACGTCGGCCTCTTTACAAGTCCTGAGAAAACTGCGGCGCGTCAGCTACACTCCGCTGGCCCGGTGACAGAAGTGGTTCGATACTGAGCACATGTTTCTTATTCAGTAGTCAATGGGGTGAGTAGTGAATTATGCTACAGTCTGCCAGCAAAGCATACACATTGTCCCCTCTGTGTGCATACCAAATGCAAAACAGTTTTACATATGGTATTCATATGACATCTGGAGCTAATGGAAAAAAATATAAAACATAGTGTCCCACTGAGTGATGGAATTTTAAATTGCATTCTGCACATGAATGCCTCCCAGGGCGACGGTCGGACTGAAAAGACACTGCTCTATGGTAAACAGACAATGTGTTTTTATTTTTGCAGCAAACTGATCAGAGAAATTGAAAAGTACAAGATGTAGAAATCAAGCTCTCTTTGTGTTGCTTTTCTTAGCACATCCATGTCTCCCCCTTAAGACTCCCAGGGAGGGTGATGTCATCCTCAGACGCTCCACACATTGACCCGCGTGCAGACTGGAGGGAAAGCGCAGCCTCGGATAATTGACAGTGGAGCGGCTTTGAAATGCTGATGAAGCACAACCTGCCCCATAGCCCCCCAGACTGTTGGCTCTGCATGTGGAAGAAGGAAGCGTTTGACACAGTGAGGAATCCTTCAAGGGAGCTCTCGTTGATGCGGTTACAGTATCATCACACATCAGAATTCAAGGCCCCTTCTCCAGAGATGCTAATGTGAAAAAGAAAAGGTTGGGGGAGTTGTGAAGAGCATTCATTAGGGCGTCAGTGCTTCATTAAAACCCCCTTCCTGGTTAATATTTTCCTGGGTCGCTTCTGCTTGCTGCTTCCTCACCACAGCACGGGCCGTACACACTCTCCGATAGCGCTGTCACGGCCAGATTAGGATCACGTTTGGAATTAAAATTTAAAGGCTCATTAATTTTTAAATCACCCTTTACATGCCAGCTTATGTTAACACGGTTTGTATCATTTGAAAAAAAATTGTAAAATTTTCTTAAGTGCCCGCTACATCAATTCAGCCGTTCTTGCATGGAAATTAATTTTGGGAATTCTTCTGAGCAGGTAATGATGAAAATAAGTGGCAGTAACAGTGATATCTATATATACATATATATGTAATGGCTGAATGTGAAGCCCAGGGCAGAAATTGAACTTTAGGGACTTTAGATTCTGCCATTGTCTCCCTTTTGCCAATAACCGCGACAAGGTCAATGATCTGGAGGTCATTTGTCTCTCCCCACCTGATGAGAAATATTGACCAAAACGCTGTGAAGACCTGGGAAAATGCTACAGTGCAACTCTTTCACTTTGACATATAAGTGAAGCAGTACAGTGAGTGTGGATTAAAAGAGCGGAGAGAGCTATCACTCACAATGAAGGATCGGGAATGGTCGAGGGGTTAGGCCAGGGCCATTGGCGATAGACCTTTTTTTTTCTTTTTTTTCTGGAATATGGTCAATACATAGCTACAGTCTGGAAAACCCATAGGTCAAGCTCTGGCAGACAAAAGCGATGGCTTCCCCTTGCCTTGTCTTGTCCTGGGACCGGTCAAATTTGTCCCTTGGGCGTGGAGAGACCTTCTACCATAACTCAGCCCTTTGACCTTAAAGCCCCAACAGGGCCTGCTCCCACCGTGACGGATGGCTTTTTGTGCTCATCTCTTGATTTATAGGGAGCTGTGAATATTTACTTGTTTTCTTCACACCCCCTACTTTATTGTGAACCTTAATTTCTCAGTTCTCTCCCCACACGTATTCATCTTCTCTTATCAATTAGCATCTTGCCAAAGAAAGGGATCCAGCCTGCTGTATGAGATGGATGTGATAATCATGACGGAGGCTCTCCCTCTCTCTCTGACGTTGCTGCGCCACGCTCATTTTTCACTTTTTTTAATATCAATGTGTCAGAATGTCTGCTTAATGGTTTCCCAGGGGCTATAGGCTAAACTGTATTTTGTGTCTTAGTGATGGATCCTAAGTGTAAAGGGAAACTCATTTTCCATCAGTCATATGAACTACCTGGTATTGAGTAAGAGCTGTTCCTTTTTTTAAGTTTTTTGACCAAACCCTTAACTCTGCTTGCATCATAAGGGTTTCTTCAAATGAAGTCTCTGACAACTAACCCATGACCAATTTCCCATCTGAATATACCCACATTTGGATCTAAAATCATCACAGTGATTGAGGATAATCAATACAATCATGGATATTTAAACCTTCTAACAAGCTGGGCTTCTGCCTTGGTTAAAAAAAACTAATAAGTGTTTTCTTTTGCCGTTTTATACAGCATGTTATCTGATTCATCATGTTTCAAAGGTCTGATGGCTGTCCTTTTTCTGTCTCATCCATCTGTCCATCAGAATCAGCAGCCGTCACAGCTTCTCTGCACATTTATTTATTGATCTATTTTGCAGCTCTGTGGTGAGAACCCAGGGTTTACTGGAGAGAAGTTGCCAGACAGCACACAGACCTGGGTAAATCCTGCATGAATGTGTTGAGGGAATGGACAGATAACAGATTCATGGTCGCACTCTTACCACTGGACTCCTGTCCGTGCTTTCTATGTATACTGTGGTTGGTTTTGGATTACAAAGTCAGATTTAGAAAAAAGCTTCTCAAAACGCCAAATCTTACCACGAGTGTGCGGTAAGATCGACTTCCCTTCTGACTCATTCTTTAGCATGAGGAGTCAAACATGAAGTGATGTGTAGTGTAATAGGACAGCTATGGTTTACCAGCTATACCTTGCCGTCTCCCTGGCCACCTCACACTTCCTGTTGATTGTTTGATGATGTTGATCGTTGCCTGGTAATGCAGTGCAGCATTAGATGGTGTTCCACCATACTGAATCAGTAATGTGACTGACAAAAAAAATTATGTTTTTTACTTAGTGATGATGTCTGATTATTTATAGAGGAATATGCATGTCAAACAAGTTTCTGAAGTCTGCTAATTGGATTTTTAGGAAATAAAGACATGTCTTTGTCAGCCGGGAAAAATATTTTTAAATGCCCATAGACACTGTGGCATAGTTAGCCGTGATGTTAAGTATTTTATGTGTTCTCCCACTAATCCCAAGTGAAAAAGAGGAATAGTTAAGTAGATTTTTAGTTCGGTTGAAACAAACTCAGATACACTTCCGCCTTCAGTGTGCATCTTTCAGGCAGGTGTGAATACAGCAATCGCACTCGGGGGTGGAAAGGTTCACGCTGCGCAAGATGTGTGTGTTTTTATTTTGCTTCCCATGTACGGAACCGTCTTCAGTTTGGAGCTGAATTGCGCCGAACTGACACCCAGCTGATACACAACTAAATCAGCTGAGTGTCAGCTTGAGCCTATTCTTCTTGCAAGCCGCACGTCCAGCAGTAAAAATACAGTAAAAATAATGTTTCACATCGTAGCCTACAAGCCACATAATGTGGCATTGTCATAGGGCTACATATTATAACCATAAGAAACAACAATAATTTGATGTTTTTCTTCTTTATTTATAGGCTAGATGTAGGCCTTTTTATTATTTTTAATCCCATATTATATCAATGATATATTTCACTTTACTTTGTGCTTCCTGCTTCTCTCCATCCCAGAATGTCTGTCCAATGAATGAATGACCTCAGATCACGTGTGGTTTTGCTTCGTAATGCTAGTTCACTTGCAAAAGGGGCAATATGAAAATGGCCAAATGTGAAAACCACACCAAACAAAAAATATCTAAACTCTATTTGGTCTGGACCAAAGCAAGTGAACTTGTGGACTTTCCTAGTGGGAATACCCTCCTAAATAGAATTTAAGTGAAGCAAACATTAAAGTCTACTTTTCAAAAATATATTCATACAACACTTAAATATACTAATACAAATCATACTTAAACTGTACTTTAGAATAGTGCACATATGAAGCACAAAATAATATATACTATTAAAACACCTTGTTTGGCTGGTTCGCTGGGGAGCGTACCACTACCTATGTTTCCCGGGTCCTATGCCCGGTCACATACAAAGCGGGGAACATAGAACCCGGGGAACATAGGAATGATCCCGTTCGCTGCAAGCCGCAGGTACAAGAATGAACAACTTCTCCATTTCAGTAGAAACAAAGCACAGGGAAGCACATTTGTTCACTGTTTATCCATATTATGACATCACATTCTAGTAGACTGGTGACTGGGATGGTGGGATGGATGCACTGAGCACTTTCAGTGTCACTGTGTTTTAAGCCATGCAATGCACGGAATTCTGGACGGCAGTGTTGCCCAACACTTTGGTCCAATGTTGGATGGATCGCCATGGCATTTTGCACAGACATTTGTGATGATGAATTCTAACGATCCCCTGACTTTCCCTCTAGCGCCAAGTCACAGTTGTCACATATAACAGACAGTAGAGAGTATAGGACAAAGTAGACCGACGTGTTACCTGACAGGTTAGGGCTGTCGGTCTGGCAGCCACTTGGTTTAAACTGAAATATATGAACATCCGCTAAATGGACTGAATTAATACTTGCATCCCCTGAGCTTTTACCATAGCACCATCATTGTGTCAAACATTCAGTTTGTCCAGTATGTTAAACCTCATACTAGGAACTTTTACATCTTTATGAAACAGTCAATTGTTTTCTCTGATGACTATTAATGACCTGTCACAGCAAACGAGAACCTCAGCGCTCTCTCTTTCACTTTCTTCCAAGACAGATGAATGCACCGCCGGCACTCGCTTATGCGCTGGTTTCAAAAAAACACTAAGCATGCTGCAGACACATAGTTTCAGTATTAGCGCCAATGACAAGTTGTTACACTTTACAGAACCTAAGGACTAAACAATGAAATCAATGAGTTAATACTATAAGCTTTAGAGAGATACACATTTTGACAGAAATACAATAGACCCATATTTCAAACCCTCCATAGCCATAATTGTGCTCTATACACTGTAATTAAATATGACTACATCTCCATCAAATATTTGAGTGAAACCCATAACCCCCCCCCCCCCCCCCCCCGCCCTCCCGCCCCCTTCCACCAACAGCCCCAATCGGCCAGAGGAACGAGAACCAGAGAGAAAGGAATAAGTGTGTTTTATAGCGGAATAAATAATACAAAATAGCTGTGAGCAAACCGGAATTAATTTAAATTTTGAACAAAAACATCAAAAACACCCCAAATTCCCTCTGCAAGCCAGCTGTGCTGTTTACAACTCCGATTTTTCTGGGATGACACACACACAAACACACACAAACACACACACACACACAGGTTTGTTCTGTTGGCTACAATTGGCAGAAGGGAAGAGACGAAGGAAAGGAGGAGGGAATAAAAAAAACAGAATAATTAGATAGATCACAGGAAGAGATCCTTGGCTAGAGGTCACGCGGCTGATAAACGATAGGCTCGCCTGCAATGCATGTTAAGTGAGTACCGGTGTAATTATCCAGGCCTGCGACGCCCTATGAATGTGTGTAATGTCACGGCCTTTCTTCCCTCACCCCCCTCGGGCGCTTTCCTTCCTTGTCAGACACTCCACAGACAGGGAGTGAAGGTCACTTGACCAGAAGAAAAAAGGTCAGGGGAGGGACCGGGGGCCCATGACGGACTGATCAGCCCACCGCCACTGAACGGCCAATGTAATTAAGATTGAGAGCGACATTTTCTTTCCCCAATCTCATCTTTCCTGGCTACCAGTCTGCAAGGTGATGATTATCAATTTTTTTCTGAAAGAATATTTAGTGGCTTGAATCAAATGAGGAAAGATTCCCCCCTGTTGGGATTGATGAAGGTTTAGTGGTCTTATATTCACTTTGCCTTTTATTTTAAATATATTTCTGTATATCAGAAAGTTTCCAGAGAAATAACTTGCCAGAAATTATTTTTTTACCTACAGTAGTCTCGGAGCTCATGTGTAAGGCGGCGCTTATGGAGACACGCAAGATATCTTCATTAGAACATCAAAAAACACGTCTCCGGAATCCAGACAGCTGCTCATCCGACGGAGACCTCCTTCCTCCGCTCGCGCCATGAGAATCTGTGCTTGCTTTGCACATTCTGTGGAGCCGATGGGGGACCCAGCGCAATAAAAAGGAGCCCCTTCCTGAAGGTTTGGCGGTATGTTTCTGTGGGCGACACGCGGGTGATCAAGGGAGCCAAAGAAACTGACTGGGCAGGCCTAGAGCCGCCTCTCTCTCCGGGGACTCTTTGCTTTAATCACAGTGCAGCCAAGCAAAGTGATGGTGAACTCCACATGCCTTTGGTCTCCCTCGTTTTTCCTTCCTTCTCTCTCTCTCTCTCTCTCTCTCTCTCATTCTGCTTTTCTCACTTTGCTCCCTGTCCTCGCTAGGCCGCACTACTCCCTCTGCTCATACATGTCACCCATTGCCTCTCTCTTATCCATGCACCACATGGAATTTGTCATAAACTTTCACACTGCAGCACACCTGCCTTTAAAAAATATATATTTCAGCAAAAGGTGAGTACATACAGCACCCGAGAGATGATAATCATGTAAGAAGCTGCCTCTGCAAAGCAATGCAGGGCTCATTCCAATAGCTCTAATTAAGACCTGGACATGTCCCTGATCACTGAGCCTCCAGAGGCCGGCTGCCATAAAAACTAGGAGCAGTCATTACTGCATTGGGAAACATATGGTGTCAGATATCTTTAGGCTTTACTGTCCAGTGTGCACATGGAAGGAATGAAGGCTGGGGGCACGGGGGGAGCTGACCATTACGAGGAATCCTGGCGGTGTTGCACAGTGGAGGGCCTCAGACAAGCATGTCATTTACAGCTGCCTGTTGTCTCCTCCATGTTTTATGGATACTGCAGACATGTGCTACAAGCCGAGGAACCATAGGCGATGGCATGTGGTGGTCCGCTTCTCTTTCAATGTGGCGACTAGTCCAACATAGTGGCCATATCAATCAGCATTTTTTGTTTTGAAGCTAAGCACAGCTGCCTGGTAGAGACAGGGTTGTTGACAGTGGAAGTTTGTTGGCTCGAAAAGAAAAGGCAAACAATACGCTTAAAGTGACAAGGAGTAACTTTTTTTGTTGATGCTCCCTTTGGACAAAGTGGTAGTTTATTTATTTAGCGAATGCAAAGTCCTTTAGCCAAGCAGTTGCCTCTTGATCTGTTGTATGAAGGGTGACAAGTCCTCCTTTAAGTCTTTGTAGAGGGCATGCTTCAATGATGTGATGCATTGCTTGCTCTCACAAGCACACTGTGGGGTTTGGCTGCTGCCCCATTTGTGAAGGCTGGCCAAGCAGGGGCCATGTTCAGTCCTGAATCTATTCAGTGTTGTCCACTGCTTCCTTGGGAGATTGGTGCCAGGGACCGGCAGGGTGGGGTCTTACACCAGGTGTTGATTTGGGACGTCCTTGGGCTCCCATTCCTTTTTCAAAACTGATGGGAAGGTGAAATCAGCTGGTGGTGTTTTTTTCCAAATTGGTCGTTTTGATGGAAGTCGAGCAGTGGGTGGTTTGAAAATGTCCATGTGGATTGGAAGGTGAAGGGAGTCTTTCGTTTTTTGGAGCATCCTTTGAGTGAGGACTACTCACCGGATGTGTTGAGGAGCTATGTTGGCAAGAACAGGGAGCCAGGGGAGTGGTGTTGAGCGGATTGTTCCTGTAATGGTCCTCATTGTTGAGTTCAGTTGGGTGTCCACATGGTGCCAAGTTTGTTGGCTCGAAAAGAAAAGGCAAACAATACGCTTAAAGTGACAAGGTGTAACTTCCACTGCCCCCCACTTTGAGCCAGTGAGCTTATCGAGGAGATTGTTTCTGGACTTCACCTTAGCTGCTGTCCTTTTGAGGTGTTCTTTGAAGGATAGGGTCACTCCGAGGTAGGTTGGAGTGGGGGCATACTTCAGTTTGGTCCTGCTCGGATAGATGTTGGGTTCTCTTGTGGCTTCTGCATTATGGAGGTGGAACACACTGGAGACTGTTTTTTCTGGGCTTGGTTTTAGGCACCAGGTTTTGCAGTACTGCAGCACTGCTTCCAATGTACCAAAATATGAAGCTTGTAAGGTCAAACAGATGTCATCTGCATAGATGAATTTGTGGAATTTGGTGGTGGGAAGGTCATTTGTGTAGAGATTGAATGAACAAGGTTGGGGCTAAGACTGACCCTTGCGGGAGCCCATTCTTCTGCCTTTTCCATGCACTCTTGTTCTGTCCAAGGTGAACTCTGAACCTGCAGTTGGAGAGCAGAGATTGGATGATTTCTGATGCTCAGGCAGGGAGTGCTTTGGTGAATTTTAGGAGGAGGCCTTTGTGCCACACAGTCTCGTATGCTGCGGTGAGGTCAAGGAACACTGCCCCGGTCTTCAGTTTTTTCTCAAAGCCATTTTCAATGTGTGTTGTTAGGGCCAGCACTTGTTCTCCTGTGGTGTGGTCCTTGCGGAAGCCTGCCTGATCCACACAGAGAATCTCTTCTACTCCTGGAGATATACGTTGCAGTATAAGGCGTTCCAGGATTTTGAGTGGGACGCAGTAGAGAAATTGGGCGGTAGCTTGCTGGTAGTTTTTCGTTTTTGCCAGATTTTGGAATAGCAATGACTTTTTCTGTCCGCCATATCTTTGGGATGGAGTTAGTCTGTATGACCCTGGGGTACAGCTGGGTCAGCCAGGTTATAGCTGTTAGTTGTTGTTGAACTGACTGCACGGTAGTCTGTCATGTATTCAAGAAGAGAATAAATACGATATTAAGGCTAAAAGAGAATGTATCACTTTGCTTATTCTTCACCACGCCAGCAACGAGGAGTCATCGCTCCATCTCAGCTTTACGCTGTTCTTGTGTGCAGTGCGCTGTTTATTATTAATATAACGACCCGTCATCAGACACACGTAGCGGATGGTTTTATACACATCGATTGCTCCTTTAAGTAATCCAAGGCAGAGCTTTTTGTATCGGGCAGAGAGCGTTATTTTAAGTGTGTCTTACTGTCGTTACTTATCACCGGACCGCCGAGTCCCGCTGTGTGTTGTTTTGGGTTCGTCTCCGCCGTCGTGCGTAAAGTCAGCATTATAACAGCTGATGAACGACAGTAAACAGCGGGCCTTAAGGCAGCGGTCACAAAAACTTTTTTGCTTTGCTTTATGCTGCTCTCGCCTTTTTATGTATCTCCCTCTCTTATTAGCCTACACCTAGGCCTATACACACGTTAATTCTCAAACATGTTATGTTCAAATCCAAGTGATGGGCAATTCTGGTGCCGACTATAAGACAGCGGACGTTTAAACATTTAACTGTCAGGATCGCAGTCTGCGCCAGGGCTGTACAGTGCGACAGTTTTGATCGCATTTGCTACTGAAATTGATCACGTGCGATGATGAATACAAGTCCATTCGCACTCGTGCGACAGGCTGCTAATGAGGAGAGGCTGTCTTTGAAACACAGAGGAGAGATGCACAACACTGCTTAGAGTGCTCTACATTAACACTCTCCAAATGGGGGTAAATGTAGACTTAGGCAAGTAAGTTATTGAGTCCACCCTCCACTTTGGCTGGTGAAAGATATGTGTCCTCGGGATCTGTGCTCGTGCAGCGATTCTAGGTATAAAAACTTAACCAAACGGTAATAACCGGAAGGAGACGGCACATTACCGCAGTTAAGTTAGCGCGTGTACAAACAGAACATTTCCTGTGCGCCTTCACATTAAAAGCCTGTTACTACCCAAACGTGAGTTGACTTTTATTTTGAAGCAGGTAAGAACAGGAAGTTAGCGCTTTTTTCTAGCTTGAAAGGCAACTCCTTCAGCTGCAGCGAGCAGTCAACAGTAGCCTAGTCTATTTAAACAAAGTTTTAAATAAGCCACTGAAAAGCTACTCATCAACACATTCACAACAACCTATTTAATTTATCCTAAATTGTACCAATATGTATACTTATTTATTTAATAGGCTATGTTTAATGTTTTAAAGTTTGGTTTTAATTAACAGAAGGACATTATAATAATAATAATAATTCAGAATCAGCAAAAAATTGCAATTGGCAGGTTAGATTATTTTGTCTAAATTGCAATCAGTGCACCCCTATTCATTTTTCCATAATTATTACTGCACACACTAGGATATAATATTAATTGAGAATCTAAAATGAGACCAAGATAACATGCTCAAAGGTAATTAGAGCGAAATGCAAGGGTTAAGGTTATGCAAGTTTTCGATCATACTTTGTGTGCTACCAAATTTATTTTTGTGCTACTGAATTTTTTTGCTTGCTAGCACCAGTGCTACCACCTAAAAAAATAAGCGTACAGCCCTGGTCTGCGCGCTTGTTTGTGCGCGTGTCGTTCGATGAAGTAGAAACTTTACAATTGTAATTGTTGCAAGTGGCTGCATTGTCGCCTTTTCGCTTGAATTACAACCAACATTTAGAACGCTTCTGCCTCTACGCCATGTTTGCTGCGTTCTGAACCAAAACAAAGCAGCGCAAGTGTCAAGTCGTGATGCATTTGCAACGAGCGGAACCGTTAAGCAGAACCGTTAAGCAGGCATGTTAACAATTCCAAGGAATTGGTTCACTAGGCACCGGTTCTGAACAATAACCGGTTCTCGATTCCCATCCCTACATATTATGCTAATTCTCGGGATCAAAAGTGTATTTCCGAGATCTACTAGAAAAGGTTTCCATGGTTAATTGTTCAAAAAACTAATTAGTTTTCTACCATTGCCCATTCCTTCATCACCTTTTTGGCCCACTCTTTCAAACGCTTGGTTTTGACATCTGACCCCCTTCTGAAAAGCCCAGTGCGCTCTGATTGGTCAGATCTATATGGGCGTGCATGCACCGCCCTGCTCATTTACTCTACCTGCCTACATGGGCGTGGCACCGGCCGGCTGTCAGTTTTGTTTACTTTTGGCCATTGCAGCATTGAGACCAATTTAACCACATTTAGTTTCATTTATACTGCAAATATAAGCACACTCACCCATTCTAAAGCCAGAACTTTAAAACTGAACCTGTGAAAATGGCATCAAGATTTCTAGTTTCCCTGACATTATCCTCAGGTAAATACAGTTTAAATATGTCACCGTCAATAACAGAATATGAGCTAAATATTTATGGATAAACTCTAAACTTTTGACATGGACCAGAAGAAACAGACTGATTTGTCTTTTTGGAGCTTTTGCGCCCCAGCAACCGAAAAAATGTGCCCAAAAGTCAGTTTTTCATAATATGTCCCCTTTAAGTTGGAGTCGGCAGTTCTGGAGAATGCTTGCTGCCAAAATCACTTTTTGTCCAAATCAGTAAATATCTCTACCTCTCTGTACTAAGTGTGCGCTGATAAACAAATCCAGTGTTAATACACTCCTAGGCTCTGTAAATGGGTTGTGTGTTCACTAGAGAGTACAGGAGAGGAGATATTCAATGATTTTGACGACAAGCATTCTTTAGAATAGCTGACTCCTTTAAATCATTGCTTCAACCTATAGTGTACAGAATAAGAGTCTCATCATGTGTTGAGTGAATGGTGCAGATCCTCCTCAGCCAGAGTGTGGGATGGCAGTTATTCCTGCTGCAGCCTCCATCCTGTCACATTTGGCCCTGTGGCTTCTGACAGCATATCCAGATTCCCAGGATGCTTCTTCAGGCAAAAATGCTGCAAGTGAGTGAAAGAGGGAGGGAGAGAGCGAGAAAGTGGAATTCCATTAAAACAGCACAGAATTGGGTTAGAGTGTGCATAAAGATCCTTTCATAATGTTTGTGTATTGCTTGCAGCAAGGACCTGTGAACCATTAGCATTTTAGCAGCAGATAGCCCTCCCATGCTGTGGTATGATGCTTAGCAGTAAAACTGTCAGTAAGTCCTTATCAAGTCAATGATGTCTCTGTTGCTTGGCAGGCGTCAAAAAACAAATGACGGTTGAAGCGAGCGCCTTCTCCGTTTTGAAACTCATTTCCTATTGTGTGTGTGTGTGCACGAGAGAGGGAGGGAGGGGTAAGGATGTTATTGAAGTTTCCATGGTGATTCAATTTCAGCAACCCCCCTCCCTACTTCCCTCCGCCTCTTTCGCCCTCATTTCCTCACTAGAACAAAAAAGAAAATATTTCTGAGAGGAATTCCCTCGGTCGCGGGGAGCTGCGTCGGGTTTCACCAACTGATCTGTGCGAGGTTTGGGTGAATGCGTTTCCCACTGAGGATCCCTGCTCAGATATGCATCCTTGTGGATCTGCTGAACACACAAGTTCCCCAAAACAATGTTCATTTTTGGAATTTTAAGTGTTTCTGGTAAGACTTTCAGGCTGAGAATCATTAGAATGGCAAAGGAAGAAGGTGTTAGATTACGTTTCCAGGGGGTAACAGTCAAAGTGTGGTAGAACTTGATGAACATGAAGTTTAGGTTGTGTGTATTGAATGCTTTGCATCCTTTTTGTCATGCAGTCAAAGGGAACTGCTTAGCATAAAATGTACATCCCAGCCAGGTCCAAATAGCACATATGTAAAAGCAAATCTATCCGGCCCATTAGGAAGCTTTGGGGGATATTGTGTGCTGTGGTTATTTTAGGCCTTTGAAGGAAGGCTATTTATACCTCTGTCTCCTCCCCATCTCAACGGAGCCTTTTATTTTCCTCCCAAAAATAGAAAAGCTAGTAACGGAGGGAGAATGTTTAAACTTCCCAAAACAAATGACGGGCGACGGGGCAGCACTAGATCGCCTTGGTTAAAACACAAGGGACAAGCAGCTTGTTAAAAGATAGTTTTAATTTCATTTATTTTCCAATCGACAAATTGATGCACACAACTGTGATCAAAGCAGCACGCACGTGTAAACACACACACACACACACACACACACACACACACACACACACACACACACACACACACACACACACACACACACACACACAGTGGCTTCCTCTTCAGTTTAAGCTCAGCTCTTCCTCTCCACTGGCTGTCTCACAGTCACCATCTGCCATGTTTGAAATCTGCCCTCAGTCTGAGAGCTGAAGGCTGAATTGGGAGCTATATACGTATATATATATATATATATATATATATATATATATATATATATATATATATATATATATATATATATATATATATATATATATCCATATTCACCTCTTTAGAAAGGGGGGATTAGCAATGTTGCCCGCCCTGTAAATCGCAAATCATAAATAATTGAGCAAATTTTTTAAAACTCATTGCAGCACACCACACCGGCAGCGTCGCGAAAGCACCCTGGCACGTTACCCCATTTTGTGGTTTTTCTCAGCATAGGCCTGTGGGACACGGTAATCAGAGCTGCCACATGTTCCGGGGGGGGGGGGGGAGGGTTTACCGCCAACCAGTTGGCGCGATTGAGCGAGATGGGGGAAGCCCACGGACGTGCCAGGGAAAAGTTGATGGGAATCCACGTGACACTGTGGGAAGGCCGTCACTGGCCTGAAAGGGAATCCCTTCCTGTTTCCCCTTTGTTTTGTCAGACGCTCAGACTACTGCCATGGTGACCTGCTGTTTACTGCGCTGCCTGGTTGGCAGCCACACAGCAGCAACAAGCAGATGACGTGTTCCTATGGTCATGCCTATTTATAAGCTGCAATGGCAACTCAGCATGTATACACTTGTGTGAATGCAGAGGAAAGCATGGCCCGGCCAACAGCTTACCGGCTGGATGAGCAGCTGGTCAGTTGCTGAAAAACAAAAGTGCAAATCAAAAAGGAAATTCATGCATATGTATCTCCATGGCAACTGTATCATAACAGAGATGACGGTTGAGTGAGTCACTTTCTCTTATTAGATCTTTCCATTCTCTCTGTTCCTTATGATATATTACAATAATAGGTTCATTAAACAATGTACGCATATATAAGTATATATATCCTATATATAGGGGAGAACGGGGGAATCTGAGGCATCGGGTAATGTGAGCCACCCCCTGTATCTAGACAACGGAAAAAAAAATCGGTCATGTGAGATATATGTTTTCAAGCCCCTCTCATTTCCCCATGGCCCTGGAAGAGAGGACCTCATGGTGCTGTGGCAAGCATGTTTTTTTCACCAAAATAGGTATTTTGCATGTCAAAGTAAATGTTCTTGCTGTCAACTTAATCAACTGTTGTGCCAAAGCAAATGTATTCACGTAGAAAAACTTCTATCATACGTGTTGATGAACTACCAACATATAAAAACCATGTGATGATATTAGCTAAAGATTAGCCTGAAATGTTAAGAGAGGTAGTTTTTTCTCAAATTGTGGTGGTTGGGGAAAGTGAGCCAAATGCTGTGGGGGATAGTGAGGCACTGTCTCACTTTCCCCCACCATGAGGCACAAGTTAAGTTTAGTCTTAAACATATTTTAATGTAATATTACATAACATATGTTTTATTTTAATGTCATACACATTGTAGAAAAGCCATCATGCCAAGGAAATACACCAGGAAGACGACCTGGGGCAACCACACGGAAAGAGCACCTTCTCATCTTTCCCTGTAACCTTCAGGGCTGGAATGTAGAGTAGGCCTAGTTGTAGAGTATGACAGGCTGATGTTATAATCCAGTTGGGTCTTCTCCTGTGTTCTGAGTCCCAGGCTGTTCTCGCTGGTTCTGATTTTCCTATGCTTTGACCCCCAGACACAAGCTGGCTCTAAGGGTCCTGTGTTCTGACCCCCAGACTGTGTTCTAATCCAACTGGTTCAAATCTTTCATTTGAATCTTATTAAAACCTTTTGCATTACAATATGTTGTATTTGATTTTGTTCAGAGTTACTTTCAAGTGTTTAGAAAATTTGCTTTCCTTAATTGACCAAACCCCATCATTCTTTTACTAGTCTGACATTAGTTCTGGAATGTGTGGCTAGCTTTCAGGATTCTAACTGTTACAATATGTGTTGTTATGGTAGTTTCAGAGTGGAAAAAGTAAGTGGATCAGTTTAACCCCAGCTGGTTCACTTTACCCCCTTGATGTTTCTGGTCTGTCTCAGTTTACCCCACAGCTGGGGTAAAGTGAGCCACATGACAACTTTTTTTAAAACAATCATATTTTCACTGCCCTTTGTCTTGAAAAAATTCTGCTAATGCCCATTTCTAGGAAACATCCTGAATTAATGGGAAATAAGTAAATTTTAGTGATAAATCATTTTAGCTCGCTTAGAGGGGAGCAAATGTAAAAAGTGGTTCAGATTACCCCGTTCTCCCCTATATTATTATTTTATTTTTTTTATTCTTCAACTTCTCCTTCCTTACTATTAAGTATTATGATTTGTGAAAGGTGAGCATATCATTTTTTAGTAATTTAAATTAATCATCCCCCTGAAATATGCATGCATTTCCTTTTTTTTTGAACAAAATCTTGAAATAATGAGAGATTCCTAGCGCCGGTGCAAAGGACCACCGCATAGCAAAGCTCTGTAGAGCTCAATTAGGAGTTGTCTCTATCATTAACTTCCTACCTTTAAAGTATTAATGGTCTCCAGCCATTTTTCATGATAAGACTCCCACCAGTTGAAACATCTCATTAGGGCCTAAATTAGGCAGCCTTCGTAGATCAAAATTGGTCTTTTCTAGTTTTTTTAATATTCCAAAATAAGGATTTAATTAAATATCTGCCTCTCTCTTTCTTTGCCAGTCCATTTTTATCTTCCATATCCATATATGTCGCAATGTGCAGTATTTAATGGCCGTAAACACAGTTTTCCATGTTGGAACCAATACACATGCGAATGGGAATACCTAGAAAGGTGTTTTGATGCTTGTCCTCCCATGGTAGATGTTTGTGTACGTGCATGTTTTTCCCAAAGATAGCATGCCTCCTTTGATGCACACACTAACTTTCTGCCTCTCCCTGCGCGTTGTCAGATCCACTCCAACATTGTGTCCATCTTCACATCATTTACCGCAGAATACACAATGACTTCACACTCGAAAAACAACCGACACCTCAGATTTCCCCCCAGAAAGCCAGCACACATGTGACTTAGACTGGCTACGCAAAGAATGATATGCCGGCCCTCCTGCTCCCAGTGCATACTTTAAAAAAACTGAATTTTAAACAGCTCCATAGGAATGAAAATAAAAGCCATGTAAAAATGAATATTAAATTTCCATGACTTTCTATGCTGTTTAAAAAGTAATGAGACTGAATAAAAAAGCACTCAAGTTAATAGCCTTGAAATATTGTGCCCCTGACATTTTGTCTGCACTCCCAGGAAGGAGACAGTGTTCAAATTGTTGGCAATATAAAACCCGCCTTTTACATAATGGTTGTGTCCATTTGATAACTTAATTGTTCCCTGCATTAGGAGGAAGCTTTCAAACGTATTCAGGCTACAACTGCTCAAGGATGACAGGCAATGTCTGAAAGTTGACACATGAAAACAGAACCGTGCTGAAATTGTGAACACACACACACACACACACACACAGACACACATGTTATGGGCGTGATCCTGTGTAGGAGGAGTTTGAGCAGGGATATCCCCCCATAGCTTTCAAAGAGCACTCTGACTCATTGCCAAGCAAATTCTTTCTTTTGAAAAAAAAATACCCAGAGAACAGTCCGTCCTGTTTGCAGCTCCAGAGGAAGCCCCTGCTCTCTGGAAGGATACGCCCTCCAAGAGTTCACTGCACATGTTTGTGTATTGAACCTTTCTCCTGGAAACCTAAGGTTACTGTAACCTGTGAGAGAACAATGCAACCATTTCAAATGAAAGTTTTGCTAATTAATGAGTGTGAGTGTTTGATTTGACTTATGTACTTACTAAAATGGTAAAGACCAAGACAAAGAAAAGTTATTTATTTTTCAGCCTGGACTTCCTGTTGCTATGTGGGGTTTGACAGTTTTTCATTTAAGACTTTCGCTGTATGCATACATGTTGCACATTTACATTTATGCACATGAGCACAGTTTGCCAATGTCAAATACTGCCACGGGAAACCACTGAGGCCTGAAGCTTCAATGACGTTTTCACAGATATGTACAAAACAATTTCAATTTCACTTAAGTGTAGGCGCCATCAGGTGTGTGATGTTTAACGTAGTTCAGCTAATCTAGTAAGCGACCTGAGTGAGCTAGCATTCAACATATTTGGTGTAAAGGTCTCATAAGGAACCTGGATAATAGTATGTCTATCTCTGAGGTCCCTCAGAAGCTGCCAGGCTAAAAGTTTTGGCGTTAATAGAACATATTATTTACAGTATTTTATGAATAATGGACTATGGCCTCCAGGAAAAGGAAACATTCTCCAGAGTGAAGACTGAATTGCCTTGGTGTTGTCTTTGACAGCCAAAGAAGCACATTGCCATTCTGCTCTGTGTTCAAAGTCAAACTAATTGCATGCAGTCAAATACCAAACCCACGCCTACACTCCTGTCGAGTAAATACGCGGCTAAAATTATTGAGTTAGCATAATAAGCTATTCAACCTCATTAAGCATAGAGGCAGGCCTGTGTGCATAAACTATAAATTGTCGTTATCTTTAATTCTCTGTACATGAAGGCGATGACTTCTGTCCCATTTAAATGTACAGCTTGAAAACAGTCATCAATTTGCGTGTGCATTTGGACTTAGGAAGATTACAACATTTACTGTAGTAACACAAACAAACCCAAGGCTGAGCCAAAGTGATTGGAACATCTGGATGTCATTTTGGTCTTTTCAGTCCCGCGATCATGAACGCTGTAACATCTCATTTGCTACAGAGCGGACTGGCCTAGGAGAAAAACACCCCCAAAAATCCTTAAACAAACATCCTTTACGCACAGTTGCTAGAAGATGACATGCATATAACAGACATAGACAAAACAAATCAGACCGTATAACACTTGGCACATGTCTTTTTGTCACCCGGATTTGACACTATCGCATTCTGGGTTACACAGAAACAGTGTCCATACACATTTCATGCTAAATCGGTGCTTACTGCATGGGCCAATGACGGAACACCAGAGGAGATCAAGCCATAGACAAAACAATAAGAGAAGGGACATTTGGTGTTATGGGAGAAACAAGAGAAGAAAAAAAAAGTGTGAATCACCTGCAGGGCTTGAACCAGTGGCACCTTCTTAGAATTATATTGCTTCTGACAGGTGAGAAGCCCCCAGAAAATGCAATACAGCCGGGGATTAGAGAATGAAAATAAATGATGAAAGATTTAACCTAAATGAAGCACAGGTGGCTGGCAATAGGTCCTCATCCACAGTATAAGGCAGGTTTCAGAGCATTCTTCCTAACCCCCCCCTCCACATGCACCACCACCACCCCCCTCCCTCCCAGCCCACCGTGGCCTTGCCTTTGGTATTTACTCACGCTTTTCCTGAGGTCGCCGTGTCACCCCGGTTTGAGCCGATGGGAACGTACTGTCTCTCAGTGTTTTCATTGGCTGGGGGAGAACATGGGAAAAGAGAGTCGGGCATATCCTCTGTGGTCCCACCCCGAGCAGAGGGGCCCTCCTCCAGCCCGTGTTACCACATGGAACCCCCTTCTGCTCCGGAACATGGCAGGAAATAATGATGTCAGAGACGGGGCTTGACCTCCGCCGACCCTCCTCTTCATGGGAAAATAACTTTAAACCAAAGTGACAAAGTATCCTCCTGAGTACGAGCATGCAGAGGAATTCCACCACTGATATCCATTACACTTAAAGAGTTCATGAACTGCTGTTTTTTTTGGCAAACAGTGACTTTTTCAGCACATACAGAGTACATTATACCGTATCAGTATTAATGTGGTTGTAGCTCCGAAACAATGGCACCAAAGATAGATTAAGCAACGCACCAAAGGCCGTGTAAGTAAGCGAGGGAGCTTATTTCATGATTAAACAGCTACATGATCAAAATGATCCAGATCAAAGAAACTGCCCGAGTTAAAACTGAATAAAAAATGACTCGGTGGAATTGATTTATTTTTCTATTTTCTCTGTTAATGTGTTAATGTAACGCTCCACATATTGGCTCTGCCCTCCTTTTTCTCCTCCCCACTTCATTTGTGTATACATTTGTAATCAGGTATAAGCAGCTGAGGTTTCAGATGTTACTCGAGCAGTTCAGAAAGGATCCCCATGTGATTTAAAGCATATGTGTTGAGCGTCACTGCCTATGTATGGAAGTTAATGATTTCCAGTGTGTGTGGCTGTCAGCAATGCAGAAACACCCCAGGCCTGCTGTGTTATGTAACCATCGTTACTGTCTCAGACAGGAAGTTTGACCATTTACTGTACATATGCACTCATGTGGGCCAGTTTATTTGTTTGTCTGCACTCGTCCATGTATTGGAGGAAGCACATAGCAATCAAACACTGCACTGCACAGCTCTTGCACTTTAAACATATCCTGCTGCATTATAGATTAGCGAAACAATAATTACTTGTTGATGTATACTACATATTTAGGGTGAGATTGGTTCTAATTTATCACTGAGAAAATGCTCCAAGAGGCTATTATTTGCAGAGGATATAATGCCCCTAATCCATTACTAAACATATCTTTATTATGAAGCAGAGAAAATAAACTGGCCAATATTTAACAGCATGGGGCAAAACTGGGTTATCAAAAGTTACACCATTGCAGATTGGTTTTGTGCACTTTTACACATGTACAGCCTGTCAGGCTGTGGAGTAAAGTGGATTCTAGCAGGTATTATTGAAGTTACTAATTTCCGACTTTCCCCACAACGCCTTTCACTACTACCACTTGGTGAAGTACAAAGGTACTTATACTCTTCAACGTTCCAATACATACTGTATCCAAGATGGCAGCATGTTAGTCTTTGTTTGTCTGTGTCCTACAGTTCTTAAGTGATTTTTTACTCTAAATTTTATTCTACAATCCTTTTTTTTAAATGTACACTTTTGCACTTTGGTAAACCTGCTCATACATCTGACTGCTTCAACAACATGAGTCTAGCGGTTTACCTGCTGCTCGCCTGCATGCTCTTCTCGCATTCTGTGGGAGTTCTGGGATTTAGTGATGGGTCATTCGCTTCTTCACGGATTATTCTTCCGAACTCTGGAACTATGCTGCTTTCTGATGCTGGCGGATCTGCAGCAATCCGTATGTCCGCGTCGGTCTTTCCTGGCTGTTCTACTGGGTCTCAACTCCTCAGCTGGGCAGAAGTACGGCAGTTTCGGCCCAACAGCTGCAGACGCGACCAGGAAGTCGGCGCTGCCCGCTCGACAAGATCAGCGGGCCTTTGGATTGTCCTACTCCTGGTCCTATCAGGTAATATCCATCCAAACCCAGGCCCAGAAGTGATTTTGAGTCCTGACAATTTAAAAAGTAGCGAAAGCTTGCGTTTTGTCCATGTCAACGTGCGCAGTCTGATTAACAAAATCGACGCTATTCGTCTGTGGGCTAAAATGACAGAAAGTGACGTAATTGTCTTGTCAGAGACATGGCTCAAACCATCAATTACGAACAACATGATTCATATCGATGGCTATAATCTCTTTCGGACGGATCGTGTGAATAAAGGAGGGGGCGTAGCCATATATGCAAAGGCTTCTTTGGATTGCTGTTCCGTCGAAACAATAACAAAACCAAAGTTTTTTGAACTGTGTGCTGTCAAATTAAATCTCCCCAATGACACTTCATTGACTGTGGTAGGATGCTACCGCCCACCATCAGCTGTAGCTGCAGCAACTGCTCTGCTATCTGATTTTCTGCAAGAACTGTCCAATGAGTTTATCGTTCTGGGAGACTTGAATTGGGACTGGCTTTCGCCTTCATCACCGTTAAAAGACATTTGCGACGCGTTAAACTTGACGCAACTAGTTCAGTCACCTACACGCCTCAATCTAAAACGAATGGACAAATCTACATTAATCGATGTAATTCTGACTAATTCCCCACACAAGTACTCTGCCTCCGGTGTTTTATGTAATGATGTCAGTGATCACTGTATGGTTGTCTGTGTTAAAAATTGTAAAATGACTAAAACCAAGCCGTGGTTTATTTTTAAACTAAATTACAAACGCTTTAATGAGCAAGCATTTCTTCATGACATCTATCAAAGTGATTTAAATTTAGTGTTTTTTATGGATGATGTTGAACTGGCATGGGATTATTTTAACCCCTTCAGACCCGCATTTTTTCTGCTGGGCAAATAATTTTTTTTTAGCTGATTCAGACTACTCTTGAACATAAAAACAGAGTGGATATATTTTTTTTTTCAAACTCATGTTTTTATGAGTTTTTTTCATGTCCATTCCAATGGACGCCAGGACACGATGCACGTAAAATGCCATACAAACATTAAAAATAAAAGGCATATATGTCCTCAGGTATGGCCTAAACATCTAGAACTGGATGTTTTTGAGTCTGTGTAAGTTTCTGAACATGCACAACTTGATAGGTGTATCACAGCGAGGGTAGGGAACAGCAGTGGGGTCATCACCAGGAAAGCCCAGTGCCTACTAGAAGAGAGGGAAATGCTATGACGCAATCTGAACATGCACATGAAGACAATATACGTAGGATTGTAGATAAGATGACATAAAAAAGACATCAGTTTTGCCTTCAGTAAAACGATCATGGAACTTCCAACACATAACCATGCTTTTTATAGTAGGCTAATGAACCTTAAACAAGGTTATTCGCCCGACTCCTAAAGTCCATTGCAATGGACATCGGACTTTGAAAAAATCCTACAAATTAATTAAGTGACATATGTTCAAAATAACTTCAAATATTATCACTTGTAATAGTTAAAATTACACTGAGAGCACGTTTGTTTGGCTAGCATGAACATAAATGTAGATTTTAGATTGAAAATGGGCAGTTACTCTTCCCTCTCTGGATCGGCTCAAAAAATACTTGTCTTGTCAGATGTCTGTCACTCTCTCAGAGCATGCTCAAAGTCATTACATGATTTTGATTGGATAATCAGGATCCAATCAGTAACCAGCAGTGCTGACATCATCCAATTACAGAGTATTTATTGGTTTAGAGAAATAAATATGTCATGTCCATTCCAATGGACGCAGGGTCTGAAGGGGTTAAGAAGACTTTTTAAGCCATAATTGATAAACATGCTCCTACTATAAGATATAGAGTGAGGGGCAGAGACAACCCCTGGTTTAATGACAGCATTGCACCTGCAATTAGAGAATGAAATGAAGCATGGATAAAAGAAAAAAGAAATATTAATGACAAATGTTGGTTAAAGTATAGGGTATTAAGAAACAAATGCACAAGACTAAGAAAAACTACAAAACGTGAGTATTATCTGAATTTAATAAATGAAAACCTCAGTGATCCTAAACAAATTTGGAAAGCTATTAAATCTTCTTCAGGTGATGTGCCACCTCCCGCTATCCCTGAATTCATTACAACAAGCCATGGTGAAGTTAGGGGTAAACAAAGCATGGTAGATACTTTCAACAAGCACTTTATTAATGCAGGAAGAGATACTCAGTCAACACTTCCAGCCACCCCCATGGATAGTGGAACCTCCATCATTGATTCATCTAATGAAAGTCTAAATAATTTTAACTTCACTCCAATATCTGCCGCGGAAGTACAAAAGGCCCTGTTGGGGTTGGACTGTAAAAAGTCTGCTGGGCCAGACCAGATTGAGCCATATTTTCTTAAAACTGCTGCGAACTTGATTGCTGGCCCTATCTCCTCCATCTTCAATCTTAGTCTACACTGTGGTTCTATCCCAAAGTCATGGAAATCTGCATTTGTCCTTCCACTTTTAAAAAGCGGAGACCCTTCAGTTTTAGATAATTATCGCCCAATCTCCAGACTGTCTGTCTTGGCCAAACTGCTTGAGTCTTTCATAAATGAGCAACTAAAACATTTCTTATCTGACAACTCCATTTTGAATCCCACTCAGTCTGGCTTTTGACAAGGACATAGTACAACTACTGCTGTAACCTCAGTTACAAATGATATCTTACATACTTTAGATAACAAGAAGTCTTGTGCTGCTTTATTTATTGACCTTTCTAAAGCATTTGACACTGTGGACCATCACCTTCTCCTGCAGAGATTGCAAAGTATAGGCTTTAGTACCACTGTATTAAGCTGGTTCACTAATTACCTGAGTGGTAGAACTCAGTGTGTGGCATTAGATAACTGTACCTCATCTTTGCTGGAAGTAAAAATGGGTGTCCCACAAGGGTCAGTTTTGGGCCCCATTTTATTTTCCATTTATATAAACAATTTAGGTAGGGACTTAAAGCAAACAAAGATTCATCTTTACGCAGATGATACCATTATGTATACATCTGCCACATCAGTCAGTGAAGCAATTACATATTTACAGTCTGCTTTTAGTGTAGTACAAAAAGCTCTGGTAAGCTTAAAGTTGGTACAAAATGCTACAAAAACTAAGTCAATGATTTTTACCCGTTCACGCTCTCCAATAAATATCACTTTAACAACTCAGGATGGTACGATAATAGAGAGAGTATCGTCTTATAAATACTTAGGTATCTGGCTTGATGATAAGCTGTCTCTCGGGGTCCATATTGTGAGCCTTTTAAAACAACTTAGACCTAAATTAGGTTTATTTTTTTTGCATGAAAAAGTGTTTTCCTCATTTAGCAAGGAAAAGGTTAGTGCAGAACACTTTCTTATCAGTATTAGATTATGGTGACCTCATTTATATGCATTCTTCCTCATCGCTATTAAACAAACTAGATGTAATTTACCATTCAGCCCTGCGCTTCATCACAGGTGCCCCAGCTAGAACTCACCACTGCATTCTGTGTGAGGCTGTACAATGGCCCTCCCTCTCCCTTAGAAGGAAACTACATGCACTGATTTTTTTTGCGAAAGCACTAATGGGTAAACTACCCCTTTACATTTCAAATTTGATTTCCTTCCATAACAGTGTTTACAAAACAAGGTCATCAGAATATATGTTATTAACCACACCACTAACAAGAACACAACTGGGTACAACAGCTTTCTCATCATATGCACCAAAGGTCTGGAATGAACTTCAAGCCACTCTAAAGCTGGAATCACTCCCACCACTCAGTACCTTTAAAAACATGTTACAATCAGCTCTAAAAGAACACTGCAACTGTTTTTAACCTGATGCCTTTTATTTATTTTTAATTAGTTTTGTTTAGCTGTATGTATTAGCTTGTTTTTATATAGCCTGTTATGAAGTGTAATTTTAGCATTATAGTGTCAATTGTGGTGTACTTTGTTAGTGTGTGTGTGTGGCCTTGTGCAAATTCTGCAACTTCTTTTCTGCTGCCTGTCTTGGCCAGGACTCCCTGTGAGAAGAGTTACTGTAACTCAATGGGACCTTCCTGGTGAAATAAAGGTTAAATAAAATAAAATAAAAATAAAATCATCGTACACTATTTTCGTAGCTCGAGTAATAAGTAAGTAACAGCTGCACTGCAATTATGAGAACCGTACAACCTTTATTTTTGTATGTAGTTTAGTTTCAAAACATAATAGCATACTTCTTTGAAAAGGTCACATGGCTTTGTATTGATAAATACAATTCCTCGTTTCATCTTGAAAGGTGCCAAGGCAAAGGTGCTGTAGTATATGTTTTACAAACAATGAATATTTTACTTTAAGTATTGTTTTTGCACCGTTAATATGATAATACCATTGTGATACTATTGTATATATTTTGAAATTTTTATTTCAGTTGGCTCTTCCCAAGATTTAAAAAAGATAAAGTAAAAACAATGAGGAATGACCATAGGAATGACCCATTAGTCATGCCCAGGCGCATACAGGTGCGACAGGTATTAATGAGTCATTTAACAAATCTAAAACCAAATAACATCCGTGGACATTCACAACTTCACTTTAATCCCTGGTGCAGTGTCTTTGTCCAGACTGATATGTTAAGGGAATACTCAGTTAACTGTTTTAGACTAAAGGTTAAGGGTATATGTGCGATTGCACCAAAGCACAAATGAACAGCTGATGTACAAAGGCTGCACTGTATATTATATACACTGACTTCTTTTAGGACATTACTCCATTTTCTATTTGAATTATTTGTCATGTCAAATATTGCATTTTAATGTGTTTAATGTTTTATTTATTGGGTTTCAATGTTGAATTTTCCCACAAAAAGAGATGTGTAATCAAGTATTCCACTTTAGTGGAGACAGTTCTCCTTGAAGATTGTTGAGAGAGTGCTATCATTCTAAATGGACATCTCAACGTGGTGGGAGAGGAGGAAATAAAGTAGAGGGATTTGTTGATAGTGCTCAAATAAACTAATCAACAGGTAATAGTCATGCACTTAACAACAGTCTTTTTCATCTATTAGAAAAAGCAAACCTAAATATTATGCCAAAAGTTCTCCTGGTGCAGATCTCAAACACATCTGTGATTCTAATGTGAAACATAAGGAGGAACTCTGCACCCTGGCACGCCTCTGCTTTGTTATCCACTGGTGGAGAAAGTAGTGGATGAAAAATGAGTTGAGAGCAAACATTTCAAACCATAACAAACGGCACGGCATGCTGCACGGCCCTCTTCCTCCTCTAAGGAGTTTATGGAGGGTGTGGTGCTGCTAGAGTCCAGCTGCTGCATACTGAGCCAGTGAGTAATACAATAAATAGTGTTTGAGTAGAGCTCACATTAAAGATTAGTCATTCATGAATCATGAATAGGAGGGGAGAGACCTTGTCTTGAGTTTTTTTTTATCCATGCCCTTTTATGGCTTACCACCAGCGCTTTTAACCAAACCCAGAATCTTGGCCCAGGTCCGGGGTTTCTCTCCCTCACAGCATGTCTTACAGACTGCTCATGGAGGGAGCAGGCTGGACGGCTGGCCACTTGCACCCAGCAGGTGGTTGGGGACTCTCAGCATGCAGTCTGGTCGTCTAAAAAATGAAAAGTTTGCCAGACTGGGACATTACCAAGTACTCAAATGATAGCCATTGTAATTAGTCACCTTGGCCCACGTTTAGCTATGAAATCTTTTTTATTATATTTAGGGCTGTGAAACTATCACAGGGTAGCTGTGGATTAATCATGATTAATCACGAATAATCGCCATTCATAAGATGCTCGAAACATTCAAATTTTATTTGTAGTATATTGTTGTAGGAACGGAAATATGAATGTCAGAAAGTGGATGTATACATTTATACTTTGTTTTTTTTAACCAAATGATGGTGTAGGCCTACTGTTGAAACTGAAAAATAAAACATACCACACCATAATGAAATTTTGCTATGCATCTGAGCAAATATTTGGTGTTCTACACGAGAATCAATGGATAAATCTGTGTGTTTCATATGTGAAATTCAAATTCAATAGCCGCGTTTCCACTGCAGGAACCAGTTACTGGAACTAGGAACCTTTGCAGGAACTACGCATGTTTCCAACCTTTCTTACCCCAGAAAAAGATCCTGCTCTGGGTTTGGGTCTTTACAAAGGTTCAGGAACCTTTGGGGCGGGGCTGCAGTGCTGAAGATGTCTGATTGCTGGAGTTGCTGCTCGCTGCGTTTCACCCGCGATGTTCAAATTGAATCAAAGCGAGCGTCTCATTTCCGCTATTTACAGGTCTTAAAAAGGCAGTTTTGGCATGTATTTGAGAACAGATGTATCATAAATCAGACAATTAACATATTAATTGATTTTTCTGTAATAACCTTCAGAATGGTGCTTAGTGTTTTGGCCAGATGACCCTGATGAGTAGCACGCTTCACGTTGAGGTGGAGCGCCCCTGTGAGCATTGCGCCCTGAAAAAAAGTTTGCGACGATTTCAAAATTAACCTTCAGAATTCAATGTAATTCAACTTACCAAGATGGATGTTTTCTGTGTAGCACTCCAACAATGGGAAAACAGATACATTATGGCAGGACCAAGGACAACACTGGGTCACAGGGAAAGTCACAATTAAATGACATACAGAGTAAAAGCAAAGCTACATCACTGTTAATGTTATGAAGAAGTTATTGAGAGGTTGGTCACCATACACTCAAACTGACCGTCCCAGAGTACTTTGTGTTTTCATTAGTTTGTCAGCTTGCATAGATAGGCTTAAAAAATGAAGTCTGATGGTATTCTATATTTTTTTTCAAAATAAACAGTTATTTGATCCTTCCAACAAGTATTTTGTCCAACGCCTGATTTAGCTTATTTCTCTGTGCCATGCAGCTCCATTGTCCTCCAGAAAACTGTATTAAAAACAAAACGTGGGCACTGTAATTCATCATGAGTTGTTTCCTCATAGCCTACTCTTGCTGCAGTAAATCATCACCAGAGCACCAAATCTGTATTAATCCGCAGCTGAAAATAGTCCCAAGTAAATTAACAATTTCCTCCAGTTTAAGAAAAGCTGGCTACATCCACAGTGCCCCGCTGTTTAAGGCCTTTTATGAGAATGAAACTGTCTACCGTCAACTTGTTTTAAATGCTTTGAGTCTTCAGGAGGAAACACATTGCTGCTTTATTGTCTTTTTAATGAGATTTGATTGATGTTGCACAAATATGCAATATTGCCAGCCTTTTCCTTTCTAATCACTTGTGTCAGCTGTCAATCACAGGTTTACACTGTTAAGCCAATGTGTTGTGTGATTGTTTGTAGATCTGACTTAACTGCAACAAAGCAGAGAAGGTGGCTGGAGTATAGTGAAAGGATGTGCTTATACCCCCTAGCAGAATCCTGAGAATACGTATACAGTATATAGTAACATTATTGCAGTGAAGATTATTTGTCCATCCCCTATTGTACAGCAGACACAAGCAAGCAGCAGGCACACATGTCTTTATATTCCTACCTCATACATACATACATACAGTACATACATGTGCTCATATATGCACACAGTCACACACTTAAAAATCCATTTTCTTCATCTTTTCCCAATCTGAGGCCTTTCCCCGCTGTGCTTATTGAATGACATTTGAGAGTGAAATCGCTTTAGGTAGAAGGCAAAAGAATAAAGCTGTTTAGTTAAGTCTGCCCCCACCCCCTCATTCAGCCCCAGCCTGCGTCCCAACCCCGTGCCCCGTGGGCAGAAAGCGGGGAGACTTTCACCTTATCTCCTATTGACCTCCCCTCCTGAATGGTGTCATTTATTTGCAGGGTGATATAAGTGGGACTGATTAGAACAAGGGGCCTGATTGATTTGCGCACACATGCCGCGCAACAAGCAGGAGAAAATCAGACCTGGCGGGGGAGGCAGAACATTCATCTGAGATTCGTCCAGCTCTCTCATGCCAGAAAACATTATCCTCTATGTGTGTGTGTGTGTGTGTGTGTGTGTGTGTGTGTGTGTGTGTGTGTGTGTGTGTGTGTGTGTGTTTGTGTGGGGGCTTGCTTAAGGGTGTGTTTGTGTGTGTGAGTGAGAGAGAATGATTGCAGGATATGCAAGTGCTTTAAATCAGCCTGAAAAGCTTTGAGGGGGGCGAAAACAGCAAACAAATGCAATTTGCATTCCAATTTGTTTACAAAGCCACCTTACACACCGTCAAATGATAAGATAAATGATGGTGTGCACCTTTGGTAAAGCACTCCTTCGCTCCACAAGCCTCTGATTGATTGGAGGCGGACGCTGACCCTGGCACTGAAGCACCATTATAAACATCTCCAATGTCCTTGTTTGTGCATTATGTTGAGCTGAGTAACTCCAATAAGCATCTTTCACTTGTTGCACTAGTGTGATGAACAGAGTTGGATGTGCCCTCCAAATCTCTGGGACTGATTAAAAGCGCTGGCCTGAATAAAGAGCCTAAATGTTATATATTAGCTCAGTGTGTCAGCCCTGTGAGTGTATGCTGCTTTTGAATATAACACGAAAAGACATGCAGTGAATCAATACTGGTTTTTCAGAGCTAAACAGAAGAAAGTGCTTGAGGAATCCACTTTGTGATGATTCATTCCTTTGCCCGCTGACAGATTTTGACTCAGCAGAAATTCATATAGGCTTCCCATTTTCTAACAAAAAGTTCTGCGTTAGGCCTAAACCCATTCACACTAACACTCTGGTTATAGTGCTGACCACTGAGGAGCCCCAGACACATGCCCACAATTTCCTTGTACTTGTAAACAACTGGCCCAGAAGAACATGCACATGTCTACCCTTCCTCGTTCAAAGGGCATCCTCTCTGCATTAAAGCCTCCTTAATGAAAGAGAAGCAGGATGGGAAACATCAGGGATGAAGATTTCACAAGAAGCTTCCCTTTAATGTCTACAGAAGCCAGGGGGCTGTGTGTGAGAGAGAGAGAGAGAGAGAAAGAGAGAGAGAGAGAGAGAAAAGGGATTCTCCTGTCTGCTCGATTGCTTTCACAATGAGTTAGCTAACTACACCTTCCCTCACCCCACAGACAAACCTTCCCTGTAAATGCCACAGTGATATTTCCACATTGAAATAACTCCTCTTGGGCTATCTCAAGAGGAGCGGTGGTTTTGACCCCTCCTATTGATGAGTGCAGACTGAGCCATGGCCCTGCAGGGGACCAGCTTGTCTTCAGAGCAGCAGACACTATCAGCGCTAAATATCTGCAAACTGAAACAGTACCTAAGCCACAGTCAGTTTGCATTCAAGGAGGGTAGGCTATAGACATCCGCAAATGATAGCTATCCTTTTTCTGATGGAGTTCTCTTTACATGGCTGTACTACTCATACTGGCAGTTTTGGAGGAAGAAGAGCTCAAGAGTTCAGCTGTGTCGATAAAGATTTCATCAAGTTTAGATTCATTACTTCCATTTGCACATGGATGACTGGTCGAAGAAGTGTCTCAAAAAACATAAAAAAAATGGGAAACAGTCTCAATTAGCGGAGCCTTGGACAGTCTTTCCTGGTGCTCTTTCACTTTGTGATTAAGTCTGGTTGGATGGATTTGTAGCACTTTTACCCAGACGTGTTGCTCGGCGCTGCTCTTAATTGATCACCCTTCCAGTGTGTGTCGGGAGGGGGGGGGGGGGGATCGCTTAGAAAATTGTGTCCATCAATCAGGATCCTGGTAATTGCACAGTACATCCAATAAACTGTGGCATTTTTCTTTACGATAATGACGTCCAGACACATTGACAGCTTCCTCTTTGGTTTTCAAAATAACATTTTTTGACAAGAAAATAATATTCCAAGGCCATAGCTGTTGCTGGCACACCATGTTCTCCCGTGTTTACAAAGAGTCAAATTGAGTTGTTTATTTCTATGGACTTTCATTAAGAATCATTCTCAAAGCACTTTGAAGAGACTGTGCATAACTCATCAGCAGTCCATCACACAAGTAATGAATAAAATGATGCAGTGGAACATCTAACAAAGCACTTTGGAAACTATGTAAGCTATTGCTGCCACTGACATTAGAGGATATGAAACAGCTCATAAGAAGTAATATGACATGCTTCATGAGGATTGAAACAACAACAGCAATTCAAATACCCATCGGCTGAACCGGAAATGATGTCATTTATAATTTATAATAAGGTTAACGATGGTCAAATCACTCAAGGGTGCCCCAGGGCAAAATTAATTGTGGGCTCCTATTGACCTCCCCACCCCCAATTCCTCCCACCATGTGCACTGTGCCTGCATTGGTTAGGAATTAGTTTGTGTTAACTTGAATAGGTTAAAATTGATTTATTAAAATGCACCATGTCGATACAATTAAAGGTCGTTGGAAGTGATTTCTATTTGCTTCATTGTTTAAAAAAAACAGATTTGCTATTCATTTATTTCCCTTCCTGCTGAGAGTTAGATGAAGATAATTAATATCACTCTCATATATGAATATGAATGTATGAAGCTACCACCAGTCAGTGTAGCTTAGCACAGCAGCTAGCCTAGTTCCTCAAGGATCCATATCTGAGGACCTGTCCGGGTATGTCGAGGACTTGGTGCAAAAGGGACGTAAGGGCTGGGACACACATCCTGCGTCTACCTCTGAGCGCGTCTGCGTCTGTTACTGCTGCGTCTCTCTCGCTGTTTTCGGCCACACCTGTAATGTCTCAGCTGCTGCTGCTACTGCTGCAGTGCTGCTCCTAAAAGCCCTGTCTTTCTACAAAGTGTTTTCAAAGATAATTCCCATTATTATGAAGTTGTTTCATGTCATTTTATGATGCATATGATTAATATTGAGTATTGACAGTTATCTCCACATTTTTGCTTGTGGGAAGTTTTATTTTGAAATAGACACACCTGGAAATTGTGAAACTACAGTGAATGCTGCTGGTATGACTGTCAACAGAGTATTTCTCTATCAGTTAAAGCAGAGCGACCCGAGAGGGACGCATGTCGACCCGAAAAAATAGGCTCCGCCTCCTGAGGTGAAGTGAAGCATCGCTGCAGACACGCCTCTGACAGGTGTCGGCAGGGCGTTGGAGGTTGGATGTGTGGATGCTGTGGTGTGTTAAAGGTTCAGTAAGCAATGTAAAGAAGGACGGCCAGTTCGGGCATCCGAAGTTATTATTCTGCCCGGTAACTTCCATCAGCCAATCACAAATGCGCATCCGGTTGCCAGGCAGATTTGAGTCTCCTTAGAATGTTACGGCGGGAAACGTTAGTCCGAAAGTAACAGACATATGAGACGGAGAGAGACGCTGTTGGAAGAGTGCTGTTGTAGTTTAATGAGAAATATACAGTTAAAGTGTGTTTGCTCGACATTAATGGTTATGTGTGCGTCCATAGAACCAACACACACACACACACACACACACACACGCTACACACGTGCTTGCGAACTGTTAAATAAATCCGTGAAGAGATAATCCTCGTTCCCTTTGCATTCTTACCGATGCACCACAGTGGTCACAAACTAACTAACCAACAAGCATACAGTCCTCCATTACAAATTGGTCCTTCGAGCCGGATTCGTGTGACTGCTGTGGAAAGAGAGGATGTTTCCGTGTGAGAGAAGTGATGCCTTACCCCCCGCTGACATTCGCCGTAGACGTCAAATACGTCCGCCTAACTGGTTTGCAGACTATGACGTCTCCCTGCCTGCGATCGAGAGACCCCCCTCAGCTTTAACACCCCTCGTCCAGCCTCCCCGACACCTGCAGGATCCTTACAGCAGTACAACGAGGATTGACAATATGTTACCTCACATCCCTCCGCTCTACGAGGACTGGACTTCAGTAGCTGGTGCTCGCCCAAAGATTTCCACAGAGTCAGTGTACTCAGGACCCCGTCAGCACAGCACCCCCGACCCAGTGTCTCGTAGAACGGACCCAGAGGCTCTACCTGCCGTACTAGCAGAGCTGCGACAGATCAGGGAAGATAATCAAAGGCTCCAACTCACCGTAATCGAAATGCAACAGCAGTTAAATGCAAGCAGTGTGCCAAACCCCCTATTGGCCACCCCCACAAAGGGCCACAGTCCTGATGCTCCCGCAGTGCCTCACTATACATCAGTGCCTCTGCATAGATCCATTAAAGAGGAGGAAGATGATGAAGATTGGCCACTCCCCCCTCCTCCAGTGGTAGAAGAGGATGGGAAACCTCAGGTACCCATAACCACATTGTCCACTGATTTAGTGACACAGCTGACATCACTTCTTAAGAGGATGGAAACGTCCCAAGACTCGCCACCTAGAGTCCCAACGCCCGACTACTGTGAGCCAGCCGCATCAGACCATGTGAGAGGGTTACAAGACTCACCAGCCCATCCCCATCCACCGCGTCCTCCACAGCAAAGCTCACCTGGAGATCTGAGACAGGATAACTCCAGTTCCCACCGAACCACAGAGTTTATCTATCGTGGCCCCAAACCAACCATCCCAGACTTCAGCAAAGGGGACCCACGTGGTTTTGCGAGGTTGAAGACCTCCTTAGAGAACCTCCTACCCCCGGATGCTACTGAGAGGTTCAAATATCAGATCCTAGTAGACCACCTCAAGTTCGAAGACGCACTTCTCATTGCAGACTCGTATACCAACTCTGCTCAGCCGTATACAGACACCATGGCTTCTTTAACTGAACATTATGGGCAACCCCACCAGCTTGCGCTAAGGCGCATTGCTGACCTGATGGAGGCACCCAACGTTCGGAGCCATGACACCACCGCCTTCAAAAGATTTGCCCTCAGGGTGAGAGCCTTGGTTGGTATGCTTGATCAGCTTGGAGAGAACGGCCATGTGGAGCTTCAGTGTGGATCCCACGTCACCAGACTGATGACTAAGCTCCCCCAAGACATGCGATCTGAATTCATGAGGTATTTACACCCCCTCAGCATCCGTGTTCCCACACTGCGGGACTTTGCCTCCTGGTTGGAGTTCGAGTTGAAGATCCAAGAGTATGGCTGCGGGGCCCAGCCTAGAGAAGAGAAAGAGAACACTGATACTAAGGGAGCACGACGAGGGGATTCTAAGTCTAGTAGGCCAACTACAGTTCTTCTTGGGTCTGAGCAGACCTCAAGCAGCCCTCCTACCCCACAATCTCCATCTGTCAGTGCTGGACCATCGGGTAAAATTGTCTGGTCATGCCCGTACTGTCCCGACGCTCAGCATTACCTTAACCAGTGCACTAATTTCAGCCAGCTCACAACGGAGCAGAAGAGGGACTGGGTGAAGACCAACCGGCGCTGCTGGCGTTGCGGACGCTGTCATCAAGCCGCACAATGCAGACTTAAGGCCAGATGCAAGAAGTGTGATGGCAGACACCTGGAGGCTCTGCATATTCTCAACATCAGACCAGCCCCAGAGAACACCTCCTGCTTGGTGAGTACCGCCAATGAAGTGCTCTACCTGGATAGGCAGTCCGGCTGCAGTCAGGTGCTCCTAAAGGTCACTAAAGTTATTCTGCATAATGGGAAGCAAGCCATGGAGACGTACGCTATACTTGATGATGGATCAGAACGGACGATGCTCCTTCCGGCTGCAGCGCAGGAACTCAAGCTTAAAGGGGACCCAGAGAACCTCGCCCTACGCACAGTGCGCCAAGACCTGAGGGTTCTTCATGGAATGTCCATCTCTTTCTCCATTTCCCCTGCCAGGCAACCCCAGGAGAAATTCAAGATTCAGCGAGCCTTCACTGCTGACCAGTTGGGGCTGGCAGAACACTCACAGCCCGCCGAGACTCTCCAGCGCAAATATAAGCACCTAAGAGGTCTCCCCCTGCAATCTCTGGACCGAGTCCATCCGATGGTCCTCATCGGATCGGATTACACTCACCTGATTACACCCATAGAACCAGTCCGTTTTGGGCCCCATGGAGGACCAGCTGCTGTGAAGACCAGGCTGGGTTGGACAGTCCAGGGGCCAACAAGGATTTTCAGACAGCACCTCCAACCACAGCAGTGCCTTCATATAGCCACTCTGTCACCCTCTGCAGAACTCCTTCATCATGTGGAGAAACTCTGGCAAATGGACGTTTTGCCTTACAGGAGTGAAAAGCTTGTGACGCGCTCAAAACAAGATCAAGAGGCAGTACAGTTGTTAGAAACCAAGACGGTGAGGGTAGAAGTCGATGGGGTGCACCGCTACGCCACCCCGCTGTTGCGTGTGAAGGACATGACTCGTCTTAATACTCCCAAAGAAGCTGTCCTAGCAAGCCTGCGCAGCACAGAAAGACGGCTGATGAAAGATCCAGAACGAGCCTCAGCTTATGGGGCAGAAGTCTTGAAACTTCTGCATGCTGGCTACGTGAAAAGAATAAGTGAAGAGGAGCAGAGAAAGTCAAAAGAGTCCTGGTTCATACCACACCACATGGTGAGTCATAATGGTAAAAACAGAGTCGTATACAACTGCTCATTCACGTACAAGGGTCACAACCTGAACCAGCTGCTGCTGCCCGGCCCTACACTTACCTCCAGCCTGTTAGGTGTCCTGCTGAGATTCCGGGAGCATGCAGTCGCAATCAGCAGTGACATTAAAGGTATGTTCCATCAAGTTCGGTTGTTACCAGAAGATAAACCCCTGCTTCGTTTCGTTTGGAGGGACATTGAGAGAGAGTCACAACCCAGCGTCTACGAGTGGCAAGTCCTCCCCTTCGGAACCACTTGTAGCCCTTGCTGTGCGACGTTTGCACTGCAAAGGCACGTGACGGATCATAGCCAGCCGGAAGAAGATGTTCGAACGACTATCGGACGACACTTCTATGTGGATAACCATCTGCAAAGCCTCCCCTCAACCACAGTGGCCAAGCAGCTCATCGACAAACTAACTACTTTGTTAGCCACAGGCGGGTTCGAGCTGCGCCAGTGGACTAGTAATGTTCCCGATGTGGTCAGCCACCTACCAAAGGAGGCAAGGTCTCAGGGAAGTGAGTTATGGCTTACAGAGTCAATGGAAGATCCCCAGGAACTCGCACTTGGACTCAGATGGCTTTGTGCCTCCGACACTCTCAGCTACAACTGTCGCCTCATCGAACGTCCGCCTCCAACCATGCGGAACATCTACAGCATCCTGGCACGGCTTTTTGACCCATTGGGTTTTCTTGTTCCATTCACCACACGTGCAAAAGTCATTGTGCAACACCTGTGGGACAAGGAAAGAGGGTGGGATGACTTGTCCCTTCCAGCGGACATCCTCAAGGCATGGCTTACCTGGGAAGATGAACTGCAATACCTTCCAGATATTGTCCTGCCAAGATGTTACACAAGCCCCAATCTCGACAACCCCAGTTCAATCAGAAGCCTTCACATATTCTGTGACGCATCAGAGAAGGCCTATGGTTCAGTAGCGTACCTGCGCACCGAGGGCTCAGATGGGAAGGTGGAGGTGGCTTTCCTGACAGCGCGGTCAAGAGTGGCCCCCAAGCGCCAGCAATCAATGCCACGGTTGGAGCTGTGTGGAGCACTGACTGGAGCTCAGCTGGCAGTGCTCTTGAAGCGCGAACTCACCTTGGTGCTTCATGATGTGGTGCTGTGGACCGACTCAACGACAGTCCTTACATGGCTTCAGTCGGACTCTTGCAGGTTTAAAGTGTTTGTGGGCACCAGAATTGCCGAGATCCAAGAGCTGACGGAATCAAAAGTCTGGAGGTACGTGGATACCGCAAATAATCCTGCAGACGACCTTACCCGTGGGAAGACCCTAACCGAACTGGCAGGGAAGAACCGGTGGAGTAACGGCCCAGCTTTCTTAAACCTGTCACCTGATCGCTGGCCTTCCAAGCCAGAGTCTGAGCCTTTGGAGGATATGGAGTTACGCAAGATGACCTTCTGCGGCTCTATCACCACTGCTCCTTCGTCTCCCGTACCCGATGCCAGCAAGTTCACATGTTTTAAGGATCTGGTAGAGGCGGTTGTGCGTTCACGTCACGGGGCGGCAGGTAACCAGTTCACTCCAGCTGCACAGGATTACCAGGGAGCTGAAAGAGACTTGCTGAGGCAAGCCCAGGTCGACTGCTTTGCTCAGGACTTTCAGCACTTGGCAAATAACAAACCCGTTCCCACCACAAGCCGCTTAATCACCTTAGCCCCTGAGTATGATTGCGAACAAAGGCTGATTCGGGTTGGAGGTAGACTGCGGCGCAGTGACACCCTCGACCAAGAAACCATTCACCCTATTGTTCTGGACCCGACTAACCAGGTAACTAAACTCATCATCCATGATACCGACCGGCAACTCTGCCACCCAGGCTCCGAGAGACTTTTCGCTGAACTTCGTAGACGCTACTGGATCCTCCGAGGTAGGGAAGCGGTAAAGCGACACCAACACTCTTGCCCAGATTGCCAGAGATGGAGAGCAAAGCCAGCAGTCCCACAGATGGCGGACCTTCCCACTGCCCGCCTACAGCTGCTGAAACCCCCTTTCCACTCGACAGGCATGGACTGTTTCGGGCCCTTTGTAGTCAAGATTGGACGCCGCAACGAGAAGCGGTGGGGTATATTGTTTAAGTGCCTCACTACCCGAGCTGTTCACATTGATGTCCTGAGTGGTCTTGACCAAGACTCCTTCCTGATGGCGCTACGCCGATTCATCGCACGCAGGGGTAAACCGGCGGAACTTCTGTCAGACCAGGGAACAAATTTCAGAGGCGGTGAGCGGGAGCTGCACGACTCATTCAAGGCTTTGCACCCCACTTTACAGTCGCAACTGGCCAGACATCAGATCCGATTCAGATTTAACCCTCCTAGTGCACCTCACTTTGGGGGCGTGTGGGAGAGGGAAATTAAGTCCATCAAGGCTGCCCTGTACGCTACAATCCAGACTCAAACAGTAACAGAGGAAGTTCTACGCACTGTACTAATTGAGGTGGAAGGCGTATTGAACTCAAAGCCCTTGGGATACGTCTCCAGCGATGTCGCTGACCCTGACCCAGTTACACCAAACATGCTCTTGATGGGGCGGCCCGACCCATCGTTGCCTCAAGTTGTGTATCCGGAGTCCGAGCTAATTAGCCGTCGCCGCTGGAGGCATACACAAGTCCTCGCCGACCAGTTCTGGAGGTCGTTTATCAGGAAGTACCTTCCAGCCCTGCAGATTCGTACCAAATGGCAGAAGGAAACTGCCCCACTGCAACCAGGAGCTGTTGCTATGATTGTGGACCCCCAGCTCCCAAGAGCGCACTGGCCGGTAGGCCACATCACCAAGGTCATCCCAAGCGCAGATGGGCGGATCAGAGCAGCGGAAATCCGGGTGAACAACAGGGACTACACCCGACCAGTTGCTCGTCTTGTCATGCTTCCAGCGATACCTGAGACAGTACCTGAACCCATGAGTCCTTCTAAGTGGTAACAAATTTGACAAATGGCAAATTTGGGGGCGGCTGTAAAGAAGGACGGCCAGTTCGGGCATCCGAAGTTATTATTCTGCCCGGTAACTTCCATCAGCCAATCACAAATGCGCATCCGGTTGCCAGGCAGATTTGAGTCTCCTTAGAATGTTACGGCGGGAAACGTTAGTCCGAAAGTAACAGACATATGAGACGGAGAGAGACGCTGTTGGAAGAGTGCTGTTGTAGTTTAATGAGAAATATACAGTTAAAGTGTGTTTGCTCGACATTAATGGTTATGTGTGCGTCCATAGAACCAACACACACACACACACACACACACACACGCTACACACGTGCTTGCGAACTGTTAAATAAATCCGTGAAGAGATAATCCTCGTTCCCTTTGCATTCTTACCGATGCACCACAGTGGTCACAAACTAACTAACCAACAAGCATACAGTCCTCCATTACAAGCAAAATGGTTCTTTTAGCTAACTTCATGTCAGTGACTGCAGATAGCAGTCCCCTCGCTCGTCCCTACGTCACCACATTAGTGCACAGACATTGGGAAGGATTTTCACCTGCTCCGCCATTGTAGGCGCACATTCAACACATTCAACACATTCAACCCTCTGACGCTCTCTGCGCGTGCACCGGCAGTGAGACGGGTGCCGGTTTGTTCTCTCTTCTGATTGGATATCAGGTTGTTCGATACTCAAAAAGTGTATTTGCCGATTACATACAGAGCGGGTGACTGAGAGACCTGTGTTATGAAGCGCGCACACTATACTGTATAAGTGATCACTGTATGAATATACAGCGATTTAACCCGTATATTAGAATAAATATATCGCTCACTACACCTTTAACAAGGTCGCCCGAAAAAAACGTCCGATGCAGACGCATAGTATTCACTGGATATGTGTCCCAGGCCTAAGAGACATAGGCTACTGTTAAAATGACTTTTATACATCATTTTAAAGAAAAACATCAATGTACATTTAACTTTATGATATAAAGGCTGAAAATATAAAGGCGTAAGTGAAAACAATCAATCAAGCTTAGAGCAAAATAGGCGCACTGAGCTTGCCACACAAAAGGCGTAAGTGTACGTCAAGTGCATTATAAATAGGCTAAACAATAGAGCTGACAATATTTACGAATTATTCGAAGCCTAATAAGACTCAATAAAAAAAATAGTTTTGCTCTCCTGTAAAATTCTGAAAATGTCACTTACACTTTTACACCAAGCCCTCGATATTTAAAGCAACAGATATTACTACAACCATTGCTTGTGTTATTATGGCTACGGGCTTTATATTTCAATCAGGAGTCAAACTAGTGAAACATAATTAAACTCTGAACAGGATCAGAGCCTTAAAAAATCTGATCGGTAAATCTCCAGTGACTATTTATTCCTAATGTGCTAGTTAGTTTGTGATAAAGGAATATTGTCTGGGATTTCTGGGTGGTAATCCAATCACTGCTGGACACAGACTAGACTAGAGTTAAGAGCAGAGAAGAGTTGGGGAAAGGATTACTCAGAGAATCATCAGGGCAGATTGGCAGGTGTACTTTATTCTTTTGTAATGTTTCGCTGATGGGACAAAAAGAAAACCAACCAAAACATCAACCTATAGTCCTCAACAGCAGTATCAGTAAAAATGCTGTGTTTCAACCAAATTCAAGGTCTGGCTTTATTGGAACAATCAGTCCTAATACTGCCTCTCTCACCGAAAACCAAAGCACTTAGCCATCTCTTCCTCAGCCATTGATCTTAAATGTCCTTCTGTCAAGACTTTAGTTTGTCCCCAGTCCTTTAGTGCTCTCTTACTTCCTCTGTCTATCTGTGCCCATCTCGCTCTAGGCCTCACGTATCTTTGCTTGCATATTAATGCAAATGTGCCTCTTTCCTCTCCGCCCGAAAGTCGTTTATCCTAATGTGAGAGGAAGTTGCGGCTTTACCGGCCTCCGCATTACTTATTCAGGATAATGTGCGACAGTGACGCCCTAATGGCATCCTGTTGGAGAGCCACTATCAAATGGCAGGGCCTGAAGATGTCCGCCCAGACTCTGATAAATAAGCTGCAATAATCAATGGAGGTGGCCTGACCCCTGGGGTGGACACCAGACGGGAAGAACAGTATGGACAGAGTGTACATAATGGACCATATGTCTGACCAGCTGAATATAGGAGTGTGTGAGTGTGTGTATTTAAGGTATCAGCAGCTTTCAGTGATGGACTGTTTCTGTGTTTCTGAAATAATTCATTCATGGATGCATCCCATGTGAAAAGCATACTCATCTCATGGTGACATTTTTTTTTCTTTTTCTTTTTCTTTTGCAAGACCTTGATCTGCGCTGCTTTTCTTGCTGTTTAATCGGCCGACTGTTTCCTTTTAACCGTATTGACCCTGTGAAAAGCAAAATACACACAAGTCCAGCGATTTTGGTGGATAGCCAAGACACGAGAAACCCATCAATAAAACTACAGGGGCATTACAACAGAGGAGACATGGCCCATCCCTGGAGCGTTCCCTTAAATGGTCCCTGTTCCCCTCCATGTAAACTCCCAAACGATGACAAGCCAATTAACCTGTGTCTTTAGTTTGAGAGCAAGCTCTTTTAAATGAAACCACAAGGCAGAACTTTAAGGAGGTTTTGCATTATTGATCAAACGTCAGGGCCGGAAGTAGTGGTTGTCATTGGGGAGTTGACACAGGCTGTAGCAAATTACAGTAATGGCTATCTGTGCCATCTGAAAATCAGCTATCATTGTTAACCACTAATGGGCTGTAACATACTGTTAGTGTGCTTGCTAATGCATTACAGATTAGCTGGATTTGGTTTCCTCCTCTTCATCTGTTTTGGAGAGAACAGATTTGAAGGGCATCGTTTCTCTGTATAACGTATTATGAATTCATGGAGATTTCCACTTTGCTTACACTCTCACAAAACTTAGTATTATATTTATATATTTATATTTATCACATCGTATTTCTTCCTAACCAAGGAAAAGAGATTATCTTTATAGACATTGATTGATTTATATGAAGGTTCTGTAACCCCTAAATGGTTCAATATTGAACCTTTTGGGTTCCAAATAATACATTGTAATGTTCTTCATAAGCATTGAAAAGTAATTTTAGACCATGGAAGAAGTTTCAATTGAATGAATTAATATTAATAATAATTCATTGAATTGTGTTGGAACATGCTAACAGTATTTTCTTCGAGTCAGTATTTCAAACATTGACTTGTTCCAGCTTCTTTTTAGACTGACTAGCGGAAATAATAAACAAACAAACAAACATTGTTGAGGTAGGTTGATGCGGTCCTGCAGACAGCAGTAAGACATGTAGCATATTTGTAATTGTATTGCTTCATGCGAAGTGCTTGACAAATCAATATAAAGTATACTGGTTTAATAGACTAAAATTATATTATGTCAAAACTTCCGGTCCAGAATCCCATGTTCTTTCTCAAGCCAAGTGGTGGTGGAAGATAGAAAATTTCTCTAGTCATGTAAGCAAGGACACAGACACACTAACAAGGGGGAACAACTATTTAAAGTTAAACTGAGACACATCTACTGTGTTAATCAGTCTTTGACATTGAAAGCAAGTTAATGTTTAGAGCAGTGTCAGTAGAATACACCTATTAAATGCAACTTTGAGAAACAACAACACATGTCAGCTGATGTTAGTAAATGGAGAATAACACAGGAGCTTCTTGTGTTTACAAAACACAACTGACAAATCCGATTGAGTATACCGTTACAATTATGATAATTATTATTATTTTCACTTTATTTTTTAAAATGATCTTTAAAAAGTTAGTCAGCTTTCTAACAGTGAGCCTGATCTGACATGTGATAGAGCATACTTTGGTTCATGACTTTGAAATGATAGGCAAGGCAAGGCAAGGCAAGTTTATTGTTATGTTTAAAGCAAAAAATAAAGTTCTGCCAGCAAATCTTCAAAATCTGTTTATCCTTATAGAAAATGAAGGAAGAAGAAAAGGACACTTTAAGCATCAAGTTGCAAGGACAACAGCAAAGCAAATGTGTACTTCAGTGGTCGGAGCGAAAGTATGGAATTCTCTGCAACGTGAACTACAGCAATGTACAAATATATTTCAGTTTAAAAACGATTTAAAGAGAAAACAATGAATTTGTATGAGCACTTATAGAAATAAAAATATTGTATATTATTATATATAATATAGAAAGAAAAATTTATGATTTCTATATTAATGGTTGTGATCATGGTTTGCTTTGTTTTAGAATCAGTTTCAGATTGATGTTTTGGTTTCTATTTTGTTTCATTTATTATCGTCATGCTCTGACATGAGTTGACATGTAGAGTGTTTTTCTTTTTGTTTGTTTTGTTTTGAGGGGACAGGAAATATAAGATATTCTTCACCCTGCCTCCTTTTCGTCATGGTTTTATGGATTGTACATGTGAGAATGTTGAAATGAGTTTTGTTGGAAGACATCCATGGACGAAATAAATATAAATCAAATCAAATCAAATCAAATTTATATAGCACAATTCAAACACAAGGCCACTCAAAGTGATAATGATAAAATGCTTCAGAAATAGAGATGGTTTAAGTGCAGAGCAATATCTGCATTAAATATGGTGCTACAGTGCTGTAGCTCTCTCCCTTTCATAGCTGAGCAATTATAAATAATTATAAAAGGGTTTATGTTCTGTATAAATGTAACATTTAACCTTTTTGTGACAAAAGGTTGTGACATAACTATGAGGTCCCTTATTGAACATTTTATATGGGATCATTTAAAAGGGCAGACATTATATAATTCATATTTTGAAACCTCTGTATGTGCCATTTCAGCCTTCAGCTTCATGTTTTATTTTTTTGCCCGTAGCCAATTCTGATTTATACTGACCAGGCCTATGCATTTATATCAATGAACATATTTAAAACTCTTTTTTTAGAAGCTCTTAACATATATTGTTCATGATCCCTATATCATGGAGTATTAACTGCGGGAGTGGAGAATCTCTAATATCTCATTATCCATAAAGCTGGGATTAATAACATCCTTGCTCAATACAGTGTATAGAGCCTTGTGCTTTTAAATACACTTGGAGTAATATCCCTCTTTGTTCTGGAAGAACAAATGCGAATTTGGATCATTTAGAGGTACTATTTGATGTGGTAGTCATTCTGCTGAAGACTAGGACCCAAAGTGTAAAGTTTCCTCTGGTTTCTTCACCTTTTCCCCACAGATCTTTTTCATTAAAAGACATGTATGCCCTTAGAGGGGGAGTGTGTGTGGGGGGGAGGGTAGGGCGCGATCCTGCACTTCATTAGAAATGTACTGCACGTGCCCTACTAAAGTGATATGTAAGCAAAAAAAGAAACCCAAATGAGAACATGGTGCTATGCCATGGCACTGCTCTCCACTTCTGTGTGCCACAAGCATGCCTCACTACCTTCAAAGAGCATTTTCAAACAGCATTTTAGCAGGCTTGCCAAACCTTTTTTTTTTTTTCTCAGGAAATTTTCAAAACAATTTGGTTTTGCCATCTTTATTTTTGTGATTTGAGCATTGAATAATTAATGTTCTATCTGCTTTGCCTCATCAAGCACAGCACACAATTCTGCACACATCCCCCCCGATCGATTGTCAGCGATGAAGCCAATGTATACAAAGATATCACTGTACACGGCTGTTATGTTCAAGGAAAAAGACTGCAGGTAATTACCAATAAAGGGCAAGTGATTTTCCCCAAGTGGTCATAAGGAGAGGAAACAACATATTGTGTCATTAACTGGATTAATCAATTTTTACAGCTTCTTGCTCACTTGGTTTTTTTTTTCGCTTCGCAGGTATTGGACATTTTAGCATCCCTGAGCTGCACGAAAGAGAGAAGCATTCATCACAGTTTTTTTTCAATACATAAAGCTCCAGGGGTTATGCCTCTCAGAGGAGTCTGAAATGTGAGCCTGCTGCCTCTGAAAACAGCTGGATTGAAAGACAACGGGCTGAACCATACGTAACTCAATTTGCTTAAATATCCTCCGTCTTTGCAGCAATATCAGCTCGCTCAGGCCCCAAGTTATTTTTCCCCCTGCTCTCAAGTAGAGATGCAATTATAGATGCTCTGTTCTATGTAGAAGATGCATTTGTGTTTCCATGCATGCATGCACACTTGCAGCGGGGATGGACAAACTGGATTTGTGCGTGTGATGGATTGGGCTCGTCCCTCTGCCTGATGACTGATAGCTGCCCCGCAGGCAGGGCTCACCTGGCCGCCACTGCGACCCCTTCACCTTTACCTCCTCACCATTAAATCCAGACTCCTGCGTTGCATTTCATTTTCAGCATTGACTTCAAACGGAGGCAGGAATGTCACAGTTTGAAATATGTTACCTCGTTTGAAGCCGAGGCGACAGGCGCAATCCAAACGTCCCACTTTCATGGACAAATCCTTCCCTTTATGGTTCCACATTCAATGTCTTTTCAACTCATTTTTGCCCATAAAAACCGAACAGGGCTCATCTTCCAGGACTGCCAAGGTAGACAGTATGCTTGCCAGGCCGACATGACATGAGCCACAATAACACTGGAGCAGGAAAAGGCTTTTTGTTCCATAACCTTACTGTGCACGTCTCTCAGGGAGTCTCTCCTCGCGGAAGAGACTTTTTCAATCATGAAACTATATTTTCCCTGTCGCGGTGTTGAGTGTATCTGAAGGTCTCGGACATAAAATTCAATGGGGTGTAGAGAGCCAGCCCCGAATGACACTTTAACTATGAATTGGGCCAGTTTGAAAACAGGAGTTGTTATGATGAGGATCCAGCTTACAAAGCGATGTGACCTCCTGTTGAGCCACTACTTGAGCTACGAGGGAAACATGTCTACTGTCTAAAGTTTAAAGAAAGACAGGGATTTGCCACCCGTACTGCTGTCTCATTAGAGACTTAGATGCACTTATCAGGTTTTTTTTTCGCTGCATTCCAAGTCAAGTGCTTGAGGTCAAACATGGTGACACCGGACTGCAGTTGAGTGACCACCACTGGTGGACCCACATCTGATAGATCTGAGCTCTTTCCCTCGTTATTTGCCTCTCTCTCTCCAGCAGAGATGAAGAGAACTATTAATCAAAGTAGACCCCTCTACGGGCAGGCTCCAGGGGGGAGCCAGGGGGCCTCAAGCAGCTTTCAGGTTCAAAGGCCTTTATCACCTCCAGAAGCTGACCACTGTCAACTCAAGTAGAGCCAACAGCCTTTGATTGTCTCCTTGTCCTCTTGTATCTAGCAGTGGTTATCCACCTGGACTGAGACATGCAGGCTTTGATACTCAGGGAGTGGGGAAGCTGCTAAACCCATGTTCAATAGAACATGCACACTCTGTAGTTCATTTCACCCTTTCTTTGATTAATAATGCCCTTCAGTGTGAGTGCGGCCATCATCGGCCCTTTTTTCTTTATGTCTTTGCATGGTTTAACAAATTCAGATTAAACTTGCTAACGCAGCCACTTGTTTTTGTCAGTTTGACTGAAACCCAGAGTAAATCAAGTTAATGGCAGCTTACGGCAATGCCAACGGATTTTGTCTGACAACATCTCACATTGCAGAGAAGCACATAGAATGTATTCCAGCCTCATTGGCTTTCCTGTGATGTCCTCGATCGCTTTGAAGATGTCCTCCAGCTCCATTCACCTTTGAATTCTTATCACGGCCCAATAGATCAGTAGTGAAATATAACCTCAAAAGTTATGAATTCATGAATTTTACACAGGTATATCTTTCACCACGTCCGTATCACCAAGGGGAAAGTTTCCTCGCTCAGAGGGAAAGTTGCAGCTGTAAAAAAAAATAGAGAGAATAATATAGCGGCATTGATATTCCCTGCAAACACCTACGTCATGTTGCCTGGTATTAACTTCATGTAAGGGAGGGTCCGTGCATATTTCATATAAAGGTCACCTTTTTTAAAGCCTGATAAAGGTGGAAACACATATTCCAGTATGGAATAAAAATGATGTACAGCACGTCTTGCTTTCTGTGTCCTAAGAGCGTTGTTCCTGTGTGTGTGTGTGTGTGTGTGTGTGTGTGTGTGTGTGTGTGTGTGTGTGTGTGTGTGTGTGTGTGTGTTTGTTAAATAAAGAAACTGCCAAATGTGATCCTCATAGGAGCCATTAGGCTCCTCCACGGAAAATGAGACTTTGTTATTACTAAATGCTGCAGATTGTCAACAGTATGTCTTCATATAAGTGTTCAGACCTGTGCTGGTGTGGGTGTGGGCCCACATGTGCTTTTCCGTGCTGTCTGTTTGCTTGCACTGCTTTCTTTCTTATAATAGTCCCTGCCATGTGTAATAGCACTGTGGTGACTCACACCATCTCAAGTCTGCACTTGCTGGTACCTACGCTGGCACACACACAACACAAACGCACACACACACACACACACACACACACACACACACACACACACACAAAGGCATATCTCTTTCCAACGACTATTACAAACAGTGTCTGAGATGCAGATAAACAGCAGTGATTTACTTCTCTTTTCCATTTCTGCTCCCAGTAGAGTGCCAGATTGCAGCAGGCTCAATCACATCCCTCCTTTTCCCTCGCCATACTTCAGAGGCTGTTGGAGGGCGCCCTGCCTGGTACAGCATGGCATAGGTAAGGTTAACAGTGAGCAAAGGCTCATGGGACACTGCTAGGAGATGATGGAATAAACAGCTCTGATTAACCTCTCTATTATTCAGCGGTGAATGGGCCAGAGGCGTGGGTCACAGTGGCCTCTGGTGTCCCTGAGAGCGGCCTGCCTCTCGCATCGCGCCCAGCCAATTTTCCCAGAGGTCGAATGGAAACCGGGGAAGCAGCTGGAAGTGTGAGAACACACATAGTATTTACAATGGGAAAACACACACTCACACACAACCGACAGGCACAATATGACATCCTCTCCTGTTATCAGGCCGCATCTGTTTCCTGGAGCTGGCAGCGGCTGACAAACTACATTGAGCTGTACGTCGTGCTGCTCAGCCAAAGCTTCTATTCATAAATGCTCATCTTCCCCCGAGTGAGTCACAGGGAAACCCAGGTCCACTCATTTCTATCTCCTCACTCCAACAACTATAAACACTTGAAGGATGTTTTGCTGTGTCCTCGATAGCCTCCCCGCCCTCCAGCAACAATAGTGTGGCTGCTGTTGACACGTTAACATGGACGCAGCGCGGATTGTTAGATAGCGGCACTATGAGTTAACCAGTGTGTCGTTACTGCATGTGCACGTTGTCTTTATTTGGAATCTCACCAACGTGGCATGACATGTTTTTGTTTTGTTTTTTTTTTCCAAGGAAGGATTTTTAATGCGCAGCTCTCTTTTAAAATCGGTGAAATACTTCCTCCACAAAGTTCTTTACACAGTGTTTTCATTTATATTTGTTACTGTTCTGCACTGTTTGGCTACATCAAAACAGCTCCCTAGCATCTACATCTTACATCTCGTAGTAGTCCAGTCGTGCTGAAAGCTGCATTATATTTATTCTTAAACGCTTCTTTCAATTAAATAGTTTTTACCTATTTTTCCTTCATATTGTTGCCAGGTCTTTCTTACCAGTACTGACAAGTATCTGGTGTGCCCCATTGACCTTTGGAGTTCCTCAATGGTCAGTGCTGGGACCTTTAAAACATGTTATCAGACAGTTCGGTGATGTCAGTTGCTTACTTTACTTTATTCGTATAGGGTCAAAACACATTAATCATTACCCATATGTAAACCAGATATATCATATTTTTTATGCCACACTTTCTTCTTTCTTTTCAAAACCTGGTATCTGCATTACCCAGAGTGATATTCAAAAGCTATAGAGTTTGTTGGTAGATGCAGGTGTGTGTGTTATGCTGCTTGTATCACTCAAGCTGGTACCTACATGAGCAGCCAATTCCACAGCCCAAGATTGTTTCATTTTTCAGACTTGAAGTCCTCAACCCCAACAGACACTGCGAAAATGATAACTCCCTCTGGAACTTCACACAACTTTCTTTATATATGCAGTAGTACTCCCAAAGACCTGTAAAATACTTTGATGTTTCAAACAGGGGTGGAGTTCCCCCTTAAATTTAGGATTGCATTTTTTATTCTGTATATTACTGTTAAGGCATTACAATTGGCTCCGCCATATATCAGGCTCCTAGCTATGATTTTTCTGTCCTGGATCCCTCAAAGTTTAACAAACTGTTGCATGTTGTAAATATCTACACAATTGTATTCTCAAAGGCATATTATTAATGCTCCTTTTCCAAAAATTCATAGTTTTTGCTTTTCTCTTATACGTTGTATATTCAATATGTATTTGCATGTGTTTATCGCCTTGTTATAATCGTGTCTCCTTGTAAAATAATTGCTCATATTTCTGCTGCTAGTTATGTTTTTTGTGATTTTCTATCGTTTAATACCACCATCAGTGTGTGGGCAATACACTGCGTTCCAAATTATTATGCAAATTATATTTTTCTCAGATTTTCCTAAATAGTCGATGCAAATGACAGTCAGTATAATTTTCAAGTCATCAACCGTTAAAGTATGATTCACATTTTATTGAACAAACCTCCAAATGATAACGGTATTTTTTTCAAAAATAAAAAACTCAAAATGCACTGTTCCCAATTATTATGCACATCAGAGTTTCAAAACATTTTATAGGTTGTAAAGAAATGAAAATGGTCATTTGTTGAATTTGCAGGAAGGTCATATTTAGTGAAATCATAAGCTATTTCAATCAAAAACATCTTAACAGGCCAGGTTACATGTCAACATAGGACTCCTTCTTAGATATCACCTTCACAATTCTTGCATCCATTGAACTTGTGAGTTTTTGGAGAGTTTCTGCTTGAATATCTTTGCAGGATGTCAGAATAGCCTCCCATATCTGCTGTTTTGATGTGAACTGCCTCCCAACCTCATTGATATTTTGCTTGAGGATGCTCCAAAGGTTCTCAATAGGTTGAGGTCAGGGGAAGATGGGGGCCACACCATGAGGTTCTCTCCTTTTATGCCCATGGCAGCCAATGACACAGAGGTATTCTTTGCAGCATGAGACGGTGCATTGTCATGCATGAAGATGATTTTACTACGGAAGGCATGGTCCTTCTTTTTGTACCACGGAAGAAAGTGGTCAGTCAGAAACTCCACATACTTTGCCGAGGTCATTTTCACACCGTCAGGGACCCTAAAGGGGCCTACCAGCTCTCTCCCCATGATTCCGGCCCAAAACATGACTCCACCACCTCCTGTCTGATGTCGCAGCCTTGTTGGGACATTGTGGCCATTCACCAACCATCCACTACTCCATCCATCCGACCATCCAGGGTTGCACGGCACTCATCAGTAAACAAGACTGTTTGAATATGAGTCTTCATATGTTCCTGAGCCCACTGCAACTGTTTCAGCTTGTGATATTAGGGGTGGCCGAATAATAGGTTTATGCACAACTGCAAACTTCTGGATCCTACACCTTGAGGTTTGCGGGACTCTAGAGGCACCAGAAGCTTCAAATACCTGTCTGCTGCTTTGTGATGGCATTTTAGCAGCTGCTCTCCTAATCCAATGAATTTGTCTGGCAGAAACCTTCCTCATATTACCTTTATCCGAACGAACCTGTACGAACGAACCAAATCTCTTCACAGTACGATGATCACACTTAAGTTTTCGTGAAATATCTAATGTTGTCATACCTTGTCCAAGGTATTGCACTATTTGACGCTTTTAGGCAGCAGAGAGATCCTTTTTCTTTCCCATATTGCTTGAAACCTGTGGCCTGCTTAAGATTTCCTTTGATTGGGCTTACTTAGCAAACTGATTATCACAGGTGTCTGAGATTAATTTCAATGATCCAAAAGCGCCCTGAGACACAATACCATCCATGAGTTTAAATACAATACAAAAAATTAAATGTTTATGACACTTAATTCCAATTTGCATAATAATTTGAAACACAGTGTATTGTAAAAATGTAACACACATATCCTAAATTCATTGCAGATGAGGTAAAAACGTCAAGCTTTTTAAAAAAACTTATTCTTTATTTGATATGAAAGATTAAATAGAGAGGAGCAAACACAGGGAGAAAGAGAAAGGCAGAGGGAGGGGTGGTGAGTAACAGAGTGCAATCATTTGTTACAGTGTGCTCGGAGCATTTTAAACATCGTAGCAGAGAAAGGCCTTGATGAAGCATCCAGTTTTGCACCCAGCATGGACCCACCACAGGATGTAAATGAGACCTTGGCATTAGCAACCCGTTTCAGTGCATACAGATGTTATGGATCTGTTAATCATACACTCTCCTTGAACCGGCCCACTGGGGTTAAGTTTAGTGAAACGGAGCAGCTGTAAGATATTTACCTCTCCACCCTCCTCCCTCTGTCCCTGCCTTGCTTCATCTTTCCGTCCCACACAATAGCATGATCTACCTCCAGCTGACCCAGCCCACTCACGTCAGACCCAAAGGCCAATGCCACCTCTTTTTCCAAAACCCAGCTGGATTTGTTTGTCGGCGTGTGTGTGTGTGTGTGTGTGTGTGTGTGTGTGTGTGTGTGTGTGTGTGTGTGTTTGGGTTAGGTTAGGTAAATGTGTAAATGCCGTCATGACTCACTTAGCACACACAATGCAGACCTGACTGGGGCTTACAATAGGAGAGCCTTTGTTTTGGTCTGGGCCATGTCCACTTACAGAACTCCACAGGCACACACACACACACACACACACACACACACACACACACACACACACACACACACACACACACACACACACACACACACACATACACACACACACACACACAGGCATACAAATCCCTGCCATAACCCCTGGTGAAAGAGACGGGAGAGCGGTTATGAATGAAAAGGGGGGGGAGAGTGTGTGTGTGTGGGGGGGATCAACAGACTGTGCACAATGACACTTAACAAAATGTCTGATTCAATTCAAACACATCTAAATCCTTCCTCCTGGGTTCCCCACTGACGCTCCATTATCCCTGCTCCACAGAAAATCCCTCTATATAGAGAACATCAGAATGTCAATCGGGGACATGAAACAAAACCCTATTCATTGGCAGATCTGACTGCGGCCCCATTAAAGCCACTCAGAGTCATGATTAGCATGATGTATTCAATCTGACATGGTAAACAAAATACTCTGCTATTTTGCCTCTCCCTGACCTCCTTGTACAAGAAAAAAAAAAGATTTTGGCCTTCACCACTCAGTTTTTTCTCAGTTCCAAAGTGATGCTAACTGCCCCGATGAGTCCATCCTTAAGCAATCTAAGCAAAACTGGCCACATCTCTGAAGTACCATCAAGAGGCTGCTGAGCATGCATGTGTGAGCATGCTCCAATGAAAGGCCTCCACCTCCCCATCTGTCTGCAGGGGCATCACAGCACAGCGAAGGCAAGTACGATCAATGCCCTGCTGCTGCCAGTTCAAGCAAAGGGAGAGCAATCTGTGCTACATTTACACCATGATATACACCAAAAACAGCCTCTCTGCAGGTCTCTAAACGTGTTTCGCTTTATTTGTTTTGAACCTCTGCCTGCCCACAGCTTCTGGCAGTTACTGTCTCATACAGGAGAGCAAATGATTCATTCTTGCAGCTTTAACGTTGCACTCCATAAAAGGAGCACGGCTGCTGCATGCCACTGGAAAGATGTTTGGCCCCTGAGCTATAGACCATTCACAGGAATAATATTCTTTTCCTTCATGGTTGGTGTATGTGGTTATATTAGCAGACCGGCAAATTGAACATTAGATGGCAGCTCGCTCAGCTGTCACATATCACTGCAGAAACAAGAGCTAACAATTTGGTCAATTCTGGCCTGCCAGCAGCCACTTCAGACCGTGGAACTTGATTCCAATACTCGATTTGACCAAGCGATGGTTCCAATATGACAATTACTCACTTGGAGGAGCCAGCTTGACAAAAGCCCTCACAGTTAATGACAGGAGATGCCGGTTGTTCACATCCTTATGCAGGGATCAGGGTGCGGCTCATGGGAGCTAAAGCCTCGCCGTAACCTGCCGGCGCCATTACGGCGAGCCTTGTTCAGGACACTTCAGCAAAAAGCTTGAGACAAAGAGATGTCTGCCAGGCACTGCTGCAAGATGGTTTGCCATTAAAAACCACAGCCACATAGGTCAAAGGCAGAAGGGTGGATTGGCTTAAACGCTCGTCCTCTCATGTTACACCCACTCACAATCAATTTATCAGGAGCAGAAAACAAAGGTGCTGATGCTGTGAGGGGGATTCGCCCAATGAAACAGGACAAGTCGAAAAGACACATGTTCTGAAAATGTTCCAGATGCAAAATGTGTAGCATTTATCAGCTCCAAATTAGGATAATTATCCATTCCACTGTCCTTAAGTGGCATAGAAGGTCATCAGAGTGATAGCTGTATGGGCTACATGTGTTTTATCCATATGGACGCCAGAGAAACACATGTTTGCGAGCGCAGTCAGTTCACAGGATCAGCTGTCCTCCGTGACCAACATCTGTAAGCCTGCGGATGCCCCAGGCTTAAGTACAGTGTGTGTGTATGTGTGGGACTGATTTAGTGTGCGGATACACACATGCAGTGCACACACAGTAAACAACATCTAAGAGCCATATGTCCATTTTTTTTAAACATTTATGTATACAGATGCTTTTTTATTTTTATAATTGTGTATAAAAGTTAAGTGGCAGGAGAAAGGTGCTCTCAAGCCTAGATTGTCTCGGAGCAAAGAAAAGCTGAGGTCCTGCTTAATCCCATTGTACGACCATAACAGCTTTTACCCCAGTTCATTATTACCAAATCTTAAACAAAAACATAAGGTACAGCCTTCAATTGGATTTCAATGTGCAAGTCAGGCCTCTCAAAGCTGGAACTGCTGCTGGTCTGTGTCCATTTCTACTCAGTGTAATCAAATGACTGATAATGCTGCTGTGTGTTCTCACAGATGAGGGGAAATGCAGCATCTTACAAAGATAAGAAATCAGTTCCTGCTTTTTTTTTGATTGGATTACATGTAGGGAGGGTAATCCTTCATAGTGCTCACTCCGGGAGTCCATGCAGACCAGAAAGTTAATGTGGTAGGGTGAAGAAAAAACACAGGCAGAGAGAGGATTTGAAGATTTGAATCGCAAGACAAGCAGAGAAAATCTAGATGGGGGAGAGTGAATTAGTAACTTGATCCTATATCCCTCAGTTATGGCTGACGAGGTGTCTTGGAGCAAAACACTTTTGATGGAAGCGGTGTCTGTGAAACTACGGCCCTGCTAGCGGCTCTGTAAAGGCCAGGACACACCAGCCCGATAATCGCCGTCGTCAAAAAAAATGGAGTCGGCCGTTTCAGGAAGCTCCAGCTTCCCGTCGCTGCTAAAGAACACACCGAGACGACTGTTTATTTTCCGTACGCTCGCGGGACGTAATGTCTCCACAACAGCAGGCGGCGCTAATCTGTATTGTGGCCCGAAAAAATACGAAAGCCGGAAATGATTGGACATCTCTCTAGAGCATAAACATAGATAGAAATACGTATTTATATTTATGGACCATAAGAGCACAATTTTTAGCAGAGAGTGTCGAGCATGGTGTCGAGCAGTCAACAAGGGTTGATGCATGTGAGTACTCTCAAAACGAAACGAACAAACACATTAAAACGATGGCTAGCTGTTGTTAGCTGTTTGTGCTACCCGCCTCACTTCCGGGCTTCACTGATTCGCTAGCCCTCCACCAATCAAATTGCTCCAAATGAAAGACGGTCGGCCGCCGATTGAACATGTTCAATCGGCGGCCGACAGGCTCAAAACAAGCCCGACGACCTCTACGTCGGCCGACGTCACGGCACACACCAAACAGATTCGTCTTTTTTTTTGACGACGGCGATTATCGGGCTGGTGTGTCCTGGCCTTAAAGGCCAGGACACACCAGCCCGATAATCGCCGTCGTCAAAAAAAATGGAGTCGGCCGTTTCAGGAAGCTCCAGCTTCCCGTCGCTGCTAAAGAACACACCGAGACGACTGTTTATTTTCCGTACGCTCGCGGGACGTAATGTCTCCACAACAGCAGGCGGCGCTAATCTGTATTGTGGCCCGAAAAAATACGAAAGCCGGAAATGATTGGACATCTCTCTAGAGCATAAACATAGATAGAAATACGTATTTATATTTATGGACCATAAGAGCACAATTTTTAGCAGAGAGTGTCGAGCATGGTGTCGAGCAGTCAACAAGGGTTGATGCATGTGAGTACTCTCAAAACGAAACGAACAAACACATTAAAACGATGGCTAGCTGTTGTTAGCTGTTTGTGCTACCCGCCTCACTTCCGGGCTTCACTGATTCGCTAGCCCTCCACCAATCAAATTGCTCCAAATGAAAGACGGTCGGCCGCCAGGCTCAAAACAAGCCCGACGACCTCTACGTCGGCCGACGTCACGGCACACACCAAACAGATTCGTCTTTTTTTTTGACGACGGCGATTATCGGGCTGGTGTGTCCTGGCCTTTAGGATGTTCTTATGCACAGTGCCAGCAATGACAATGATAATACGTATTCTCATTGTATAGTGGGTATAAATGTTCACTTTCACCATCTTTGATTAGCATGTGAGCGTTCTAAAATGAGCACCTAACACAAAGTACAGCGGAGGCTGGTGGGAATGTTTTTGGTTTTGTAGGAATTTGAACATAAACTGAATGAAAGGTTGAGCAATGGTTCTGTAGCTGTTTCCACATTCTCTATTCCCATTTTGATATTACCTTTTACATGGAAATTTTTTTTATTTTAACTTTGTTGTGCCTTCAATTTTCTTAACACCATAATCGCCAGCTTTGAAGTTGTTGTGACTGGTTCATTCATTCTTGCCTAAATGCACCTTAGGGGTCACATACGACTTATCCACCAATGAACCAGATTATTATTTTTGTTTGTGCCAATGATTCAAACTCTAATCTAATGTCCATCTTAGCCAATATTGGACATCCAAAAATTCATCTGGGGGGGGGGGGGGGGGGGTGAAAGTCTAAATGTCATCGCTTAAGGACATTTCACTTACAGAAAAAATGCCAATTGGGTTTCCTGAGGAAAAGTCAAGGGATTGCCCAAGTAGGTCGGCTCCATCTTCTGGGGACCATGAGTTTCTGTACTGGCAATTCATCTAATAGTTGTTGGACCAACTGACATGCCATCCATATATAGAGTAGTATTTGCTAGAAAGCATCAAAGCAGCTTGTTAAAATTAACTCAACATAAATGAAAGGAAGATTGCGGATGTAAAACACGATATCTGCAGCATTGCTTAGGTCTGTGAACTCAATATCAGCTTTGATTGAATTGTTTTACATCGGCAAAAATTCCAGTCGGGGAAAGTCAACTCTCATATCACCTCTTAGAATCTTTTCCGCCTGTTTCTAAAACAGCTAAATCAGCCCAATCAGTTATGTGATTGGGCTGGCCTGTGGACACGGCAGTCCTTTGGTTTGAGCTGTGTGTGGAGCAGCTGTCTGTGTTACTGATTGACCTCTAGGGACACCGGTCTGCCTACGACCACTGGACACGTGGAGAAGGAGAGGCATTAGATGGTGCTGACAGAGAGTCACCTTTCTCTTCTCCCATGAAGAAGAAAATGATCACTTTCTCCTAATGCCTGAGGGGCAGGACTGTGAGCTGGACTAAATGTGATAAAGAAATGTTTTCTGAACCGTTACATTGTTTATTCTTTCAATGTCAGGCGGAGGCAGAAAACTAAATCAAGGCGGAAAGAGAATTTAAGCTATCCCAAGGTTGAAATTTAGAAAACAAAACATTTCTTCACATGCTACTTAATCTGACAGCCAATCCAAATTCCCCTCCTTGCAAAGTGTCTGTGCTTTGTGCTCTCTCCTGTCAAGACACAAATACTCCACAACGTCAATCTTTTCTTAGGCAGTCCTTAGATAATAGGCCTGATTTGCAGAGACTGAAAACTTGTTTACATTCTTTGAGGCCTTGTTACAAAGTGCAAAGCCGCCTTAGGTGACATGAGTCACCGACCCCTACCAGGTCACGTTAGCTATGTCTGCGTTCAGAACACCTTGGTATGCAACCTGTACAAACCTGCCCTCCCTCCTTGTCTCCCTCTCCCTCTCTCTCTCTCCCTCTCTTTGTCTCTTTCTCTCGCTCCCTCTCTCCCCGTCTCTCTCTTTCTCTCTGTCCGTGCACAGACGTCAAATTAATAGAAGCTCATCTTTTCAACACATCATCATTACTTTGCAAGACAAACATTTAATCCCGGTGCAATACTGAAATGAGCAAATTATCTCGGGTCTCATTCTATCAGCCCCTAAATGAGATGATATTGAATTAGATTATGGTAGAAAATGAGGTGTTCACGCCAATTGAAAGCAATCAAGGTGGCTGAATCGAAGGATAATGAAGGCCTCTAGAGCTAATCCAGGCCGGCAGAGGGCTTTCACTTTAATAACGGCTGTTTGTCAAGTGAATAATCACCAACAACCAACGGACAATAAACAAGAGTGCAGGTGAGCAGCAAGCTACTGTAAGGAGGTTAATGGCTTAACAGCATTTGGGGGTCAAAAGGTCTATTGACCAAATGTTTACATTGTCTATGTCACGCACTCTGGAGCGCCACTGCTGTTGAAGCCAATGACTTCAACTAATGCAATTGTGTGTATGGATTTCTGCCAAGGTTGGATGACATGGGTGCAATATTGCAGGTTAGCCTGGGTAATCAAAATCCAAACAACGGGTAAGCAAGTAAATAATTAGTGTCAAATATCCTGTCTGCCGCTGTGTTACACCTTATTCCACATTATGTCAAACAAGGCTCAGTAGTAATCACTAGCTCAGTATTTCCTGTGCTTAAAGGAATACTTCACCAATACGGAACTGGCGTTCTATCATTATAAAATCGCTATTATAATATAATAAATGAGGTTTTTCTTCCCTCAGTCTTTCCTCAGTCTTCCCTTGGACCAGCTGTCCTGTTAATCCTATCCCTACATTTTCCCATGTGTGATGTCACACATGGGAAAATGTAGGGATAGAGAGTGAGACCATAAAACACTCTTTCTGCCTTTTCTCAGGCTAGGATGAAACGATTTCTAAAATGTTTGCACAATTGTACTAGAGTTATTATAGAGTTCAATACACCTTCATATTCTCACCGGTGAAGTAGGTCTTTAAAGTGATCAAATTATATATTATTCACCCATAACCTGGAGCTTTATCTATCCAATGCAATTGCATGCATTTGAGTAATTTGTTTCTTATACGTTTGTGAACAGAAATGGAAGACATTAATGTCAGCTGCTCATTTGGCGTCACTGCAGCTACCTGTGCTCTCCACTGCAGAGCAAAAGCATCTTGGACAATTTTTTTTTATGGGGAATGTGACTCGATGCAGTTGTTTTTGTGGTTTTTAAAGTGGGAGGTCCTGGCAGGGACTCTTGGTTCCAAATGCCAAGGACCTGAGTCAGGAAGGATCCAAACTATAGTTTATGCACTCAACTGTCTGTGGGTCTCGGCTCTGTGTCACAATGCGGCATACCTACGTGGGTCACAATCCTCTTTGATCAACATAAAACTACTTTTTCTTGAATTGAGACAGATACTAACATTCCAAGTGAAGTGATAAAATGGAAAGAAATTAAAATGGCTGATCTTTTACTGCAGTATCTCATCAGCCATGTGCTGCAGCAGCCTCCCTCTTATCTAGGCTCATGTATTATAGGGCTGGGTGATACCAACAAATGTCTATACAGATAATGTTTATTATTAATAGCAGCAAGTGAAATATGTAAAGGAGAGAAAGTTGTAATGATTTATGTGGTAAATAATAATAAATATGCTACTACTGAACGAGCAAAGAGTGCAGTGTTTATATGCCCACGCGACGATAACACTTTGAGATGTATCGTCTTTTTTGAATCAATCCTGTTGATTGATACTCAAAACAAAACTTATTATCAGTAGTATTGATACTCTGGGGATCAATGCCTTCATGTGGATAGGAATTGGATCTGACTCTCATCAGGTGCCTGACAATAACAACCAATATCTCAAGATCTCAGCCATAAACTATATAGATGGACAGTTAGCACCAAGGTTAAAGTCACTTTCTCTGATGTTTTGAGACTGGATGGAACTTAATAGTGTGTCAGCATAAAAGTAGTATGGTCGGATAATTCGTTTTTGGGAGGGAAAAAAAGGGAATATTGTACTTCTAAAACGCTTAAAAGTACAACGTGAGGTGATATGTCCCACCCAAGCAGAAGAACGTCATCGCTTGTAACGTGCTCGAACGCCTCACACTGTGTAATCAAATGCACCTTTGACTCCGATCCTCCTTTTGAGCCTGTAAATCAGAGCACACAGATGGAATTTGGCTGTTGGACACTGCTATGTAAGACTAACTCCCTGCGAAGATAAATGCTCCATGATCGCCGCTTGCTCAGAGTGGAGAAAGAGTTTTGGCGGGCGTGACCAAAGTATGGCCCATTGACCGATAGCATCTTTCTCTAAGAGCGGCTCAAAGAGGCAGCTGCTTTATGTCTGCCGTGTCGTCAAATGGGGCACTCTGTCCTGCACGGGAAAGAGCATAAATCCAGCCCTGAGGACCACTGTTCTAACTCATTCTGGCCTCGCTGAGACAGACATTCCTACCAAAACCACAGAGTGAAAATGAAAAAAAAAATATATATATAAAAAACCTCTTCCGTACAGCGGGTGTTTACCACTCTGCACTTCAACGTCTCATTTGGTTTTCTCCAATTTTGGCCTTCCTGTGAAAAAGAAGGCCGCAACAATCTCAAGAATTTACTCCAAATGATTGTTTTGCTTCTCCTCCCATTGAGTATGTGTTACAGTATGTATGTATCTGTGTGTGTGTGTGTGTGTGTGTGTGTGTGTGTGTGTGTGTGTGTGTGTGTGTGTGTGTGTGTGTGTGTGTGTGTGTGTGTGCATGGCTTCGGGCTAAGGAGTAGTGAGGGAGTTCCCCCACATCTGTTCACCATAAGAGCTTGTTGACAGCAGCTCTCCTTGGCTCTTCCAGCTCCCACTTCATCCCTTCTTTGGATTCTGCTGCCGCTGCTCCTCATCCAAGATTAAGTAGAACACAGTGTCAGTGCCTGGTGGTTATGGGGCCTGCTTGGCAGAGTATCTGGAAAGAGGGGTCAGGTCTGAGTCATTCGGTAAGGCCCTTATAAGGGACTGAGCCATGGGGGGAGAAAAATGGAACCATGTTTTTTTGTTTGTTTTTACCATGTGCACAGCATTCTCTGATTCAATATTTCTAATCTCAGTGTGAATTATTCTCTATTAAAAAGGAGAACGTACGCAGAAGATTAATCCTCATTTTGATCCGATTACTGATACAACCACAACAACAACAAAGTTATACTCGGCTCAGAGCGCAATTTTTAATGGAATGGGATGAAAATGTATGATTCATTTCACCAGCTGCACAGATCTTGTGTGCTTCCCTGTATGCTCATGTGTTTAGGTACGTACCAGACAAGGAAGGATCACACCCGCGCCACTAAGTAGTTATCTGAAGTTAAGGCCAGATTGTTTCTGCGGTGGGATTGAAAGCCACCCAAGCCTGTAATTGGGAAAAGGGCCATTTGGAGCAGTTGTCCATTTGTTTTTTAAAAGGAAAAGGGATCGATGGGGCAGCATTAAACAGATCTGCGAGAGATCTAAATGGTTCCAATCTTTACTTCCTGCTCCATACATACTGGCCTCTAATGATTGGACCAGACCCAGAGATAGAAACCAAGCCGTAAAGCCGGCGAATCAGATGGGAGAAGGTATAATGCGCCACCTGCCTATTGACCCCATGTGTTCTCTCCTTGCTTTAAGGGTGCCACAAGTTAAGATCTCACATCAGCCTCTGTCACATATAGGCCTTTCACACCAAAAAGAACCATGAGCCAGTTCCGGGCTGGTGCTGGGGCCAGTTCAAAACTGGTTACAGCCTTATCCCAGTTATGAACCGGTTGGTTTCACAACGACCAGAGCCAGCCATGGAGCCGGCAAGAGAGCAATGTCATGACGTCACTGTAAAAGTGTGTGTACATCGCCCGACGCCGCTGCTCTCGTGGCTAAGGCTAAAGCTAGCGCTAGCTTTAAGCACAACAACAGCGACGAATACGTCTTATTTTTACACGTGTTGGCTCTCACTTTATCTGTGTGTGTGTGTCTCCGTTTGTCGCGCTTAATGTGAAGCCGCAGCCTTAATGCTCTATTTGTAACTTAACTGCTGCACGCTGATCTAAAGATAGTGTTTTTCAATATAGAAAGCCGTGTCTCTGGCATTACCGGTGGTGACACAAGTTTATTTTGCTAAAACAGGACCCATACAGCGTATTTTCGCCGGTTAATTTGATCGCTACGTTCGGTATTTATGTTATGTTTACGTCTCGTAGTAGCGGTGTTTTTAAATATGGCGGGCATGAGGTTTGAGTTGGTCTGGTTGGTCATGATAATCCCTCCCCCGGCAGCTGGCGCAAGCAGTTCTTACCTCAAATCCTGCTCAATCCAGGGGTTTGAGTTGAACCGGTTTTTACAGCCCGGAGCCGACTCTCTGGCATTGTAAAACCAAAACACTGGCTCTAACTCCGAAATAGCCCGGAACTAGCTCCGATTTTGCGGCGGTGTGAAAGGCCTAATAGAGACAAATCAACAGCAAAGCGGTAACTGAATAACACTGCTTCTTGTTGGGGCTTTGATTGCGCTCCTAATTAGCTTGGGCATAATGACTTTTAGTAGAAAGGTAGAGAGTCCTTGTAATTGAAGTGCTTGGCGTCCATTTTCTTCTTCTGGGTTTTGCTGGCGTGACAGTCCTCATCTTGGATTGAATAACTCCACATCTCAGTTCCTGCTAACATACTCGGGGTTACTCAGTGCCTGAAAGCGTATTGATCGACTCTGTACTTGCACAGTATTGGCAGGTTGTTCACCGAGACAGTGTGTGTGTGTGTGTGTGTGTGTGTGTGTGTGTGTATAGACCTGTGAATGGGAACCGTTCAAAGGGAAAATTAAATATCAGCCTCAAAGAGCCATGAAAAGAAGTGCTCATCCATGCTTTTTTCATATCTATTTTTCCTTCCCATAGTGTTTTTCTGGAAGTTGAATCAAGGTAAGCAAACCCACATAGGATGCACACCTGTTTCGCCATCAGAGAAGGCGGCTTAAACTGCTGGAGCTGTACAAATGGGTCCTCGGTGGACTTCTCCGCTTCTTTCTTCTCCTTCAGAGTGTTAAGTTTTCCAACAGCTGGTAGACAATAAAAAAGTGAGTGCACTGGGACTTCTGATTGCATAGCTTTCTAGAGGTTTATGGGAGGGGGAAAATAACTGTTATGACTGCTGTTGAGAGCTGTACAGTAGGTGACCTAATTCAATTTACGGGTGTATATTACATTTATTACAATATATTAATATATTATAATTTCCATACTGCCCAGTTGATCAGTATTCAACACATTACCATCAGATATACACTCACACTTTCTTAAAGGCCTTCACAGTAAGAGAAATGTAGGGTTAGACAGTGAGACCATAAAACACTCTTTCTGCCTTTTCTCAGGCTAGGATGAACCAATTTCATTTTTTTTGCACATTTATACTACATAGGATCTCAGAATTCAATACACCTTCATATTCCCACCGGTGAAGTAGGCCTGTACACAGGTTCAATTTCTTGTTAACACATATAACTAATCAGCCAATGAAATGGCAGCAACTCAATGCATTTAGGCATGTAAACCTGGACGGGACAACTTGTTGAAGTTCAAACCGAGCAACAGAATGGGGAAGAACGAGGGTTGAAGTGACTCTAAACGTTGCATGGTTGATTGTGCCACCTGAGGCCGGGGTCTTTGTCAAACAAACTGTTCTCCGGTGGCTAGCATCCTGGCAAATGTGTGTAACATTCTGTCTGACTTCTCCAAAAACAGCATGGGGCAGACGGGACCTTTTTTAATTATTCATGCCCTTTCCCCTTGGTATTCACCCTCTTGGCCATCCCTAGTCTGGAGATGAGTCCTGCTCTTCTCTCTCTCTCTCTCCCAGTCCCTTTGTTCTTTCTAAAAGTGCTTGTATTCCAATGAAGCCGCCACTGTTGCCGTGTCTTTGATGTGAGTAGGGGAGACGGCAGTGAGTCCTCACCTGTCAGCTTTCATGGCTCCCCGAAGGTTGACTTTGAGCCGGTGTCTGTTAAATTGGGATTGATCGCAACAACAGGAGCCACACATGTCACCCAGGCACACACACACACACACACACACACACACACACACACACACACACACACACACACACACACACACACAGACACACAGACACACACTTAAGGGTTAGGGTAAGGATGGTGGTGGGGGGATAAGGGTGCATTTCCTTACTGTGGCGCATGCCGGGGTATCTGCTCTACGCTGACGAGCTAACGTTTTTCACCAGGCACTTTGACGTGACCACGAAAGCCATTTGTTCGGAATTTCATTATTATTTTTTGCGGCATATAGTGAGATGTCAGAGGAGGCAGCGAGATATGTGTGGAATGCCTAATGCCAATATCAGTTGGAGTGGAAGACTTATAGTAAAGAGTGGCTTTTCCTGGAGCATGTCTGAATCACAAACTGAAGTGTCACGGTTGGAGAATGATAAACAGGCCCGTTTCATCCAGAGCCCTCGACCACAGCGTCCCCGTTCCTCTCTCCACAACACAGACACTGCATATCAATTGTCAAACTTCACGCTGGAGCTGCGGAGCCCCACGGTGCAGCCACCCCCTGCCCCACTCTACTCTACATTCTGCATTGCTGTTTTCATGAGGTGAAGTGGGACGCCATGGTTCGCCGTGGGAACGGTCTTTTGCAGATGTGCGTAGCTTGGTTTGCTCTTGGTTTGGCTGCAAACAATGAGCAGAGGGTGGAAGCTGATTGGCCCATGGGGAGCCGCAACATAAACACTGAAGGGAAAGTTTGCAAGCATTCCCCCACCACCCACCTTAGCAGCAGAGAGCCAAGGAACGCCTGGTCCCCAGGCCTATTCTAAAGCCATCATTGATTAGGAGAGAGAAAATTTCTTTGGCGGTGGAATCTCAAATGAACTCTCCTTATCTGCAGTGATGAATGTGTGAGAGTGGTGGGAGAGGGGGAGAGTAGAGGTTTGGGGGAAAGAGAGAGAGACCATTAAAGGAGAGGAGAGCCCCCCACGGATGCTACTGTCAGCTGTGGGAACCCAGATGAAAGTCGTGAAGCCAGATACCAGCTCTCTTTGATCGTGCCTTTGTGTGATAAACATCGCGCTATGCCAGCCCGTGCTCCATGCATGGTGCCAGCCGGCTGTGAAGGTGAAGGGCTTTGAGCAGGCTTCCAGCACGCCTCTGCTCTGTTCACGACCAGCAGGCGTTTGCCATGCCAGAGAGCTGTCTGCAGCCCTCACACACACACACGCACACGCACACGCACACACACACACACACACACACACACGCACATACGCATACTCCAGCAGATTGCCTTTCCCTTTTGCTGTCTCTTTTTCTTTCTCCTTTCTCTCTCTGTCTGTCTCTCTCTCTTTTATTCTGCCCCAACCTTCAGATTTCTTCTTCTTTTCTTGAGATACCTGTTAAAGATGCAGCCCCGGTTCCAGAGGCAGTCCCATTTGAACCAATAATCATCAAATTTTTCAAATTAAAATTGTGCAGGGAGAGGTGCTTTATTTTTTTTATATATATTTTTTACTACGTGCTGTAATAGTAATACGAGCCGTTGAATATTTCATATCTGCCACTGCTTTGAAATAGTGGCGGTTTGTAATGTTAGGTGTAACAAGGGAGGTATGAGGGAATTCTGCCTGCACTGCCAGCATACATCCTCACCCCTCGTATTTTTCCCCCTAGTTTTCTTTCCTTTTATTAAATGCACAAGCCTGTTCAAGCTACACATTCTTTTATGGTATAAGGGCAAAAGCGATGCGGCTCTCAGCTTCACAGAGAAACACGTAGGGAGAAGAGTGTGTACGTCTGGCATAGAGGGGAGGAATGAATGCCATGCATGTGTGGGAAGTGGTTTTGGCAGGGTTTGAAATTAATGATCTCAACATGTGCTATAGTTGAGCATCATCAGAAAGAAAAGTGCAGACAAAAGCACTTGCGGTACAGCCACACAGGGGCCACAGATGGAGAAACCACAAGACTGCGGAACAGAAGCTATGGAGATAACTTTTGTTATAGAGAAGGGGGTGGGTGGAAATCATGTTCTTTTAATACAAAACGTCAACTTTGATGGCTGGCAATGTCTGGAGCACCGCTTCTGCTTGAGATCTAAAACAACGCAACAGCAGCAGCCACGCAAGGTCCACTTGTTCCTCAGTCCTCTCGTTTAAGAAACGGTTGGTTTTAGTGGCTCTTTGGAGCTGCGAGATGTGCCAATCAAGACGGTCGCCATGGCAGCGCGGTTCATTTTAAGTGGGAGGCTTTTTTGACACATGGAAATGACACCTTTCAGCCACTGTGCATCGCCCGCGACGCAACATCTCTTAAGTAATGCATTTTTCACGCAGATGGCTGGTTTATGACTATGTGGCCCTGGGTTCATGATGCGTGGTGGAGCAGCTATAAATGAGTCTCCGCAGGATAAATGCAGACTTTTATTGGACTGGGGAGGAAGTGGAGATGGTGGGGGCTGACTGGAAAGTCCCGCCAAATCTTATAGCAGATATCCACCAGACTACAGAGAGAAATGAAGGTCATCTAAGGGCAAGACACGCCAAAACGCAACATGTGATTTTAAGCCTTACGGTATGTGTGTTTCAGAGAGCGGAAGCATGTTAAATAAGGGATCGGAAAGTCATTGGTAAATTTTCATAACAAGTTTAAGAAATCTCTGTTGTCATTGTTGTGCACTTTGATCCCTTTCAAGTTGTGGTTACTACAATTCTGGTGATTATTTTCAGTTTCAACCTCAGCTACTAAGATTGCGTGGTCCTTTATAGGCCAGAAGAATTGAGCAACACAACTACGCTGTCAGAAGCTGTTTAATTGGAGCGCCAAAGTTCCACATAAACAGACTTTTATTTGACATTTGGTGAACTCCCTACCAAAGTGGAATTTCAACAGAGTGTAATCTCAAACGCCTGCTTTCTTTCTATGCTAGGCAAAGCACAGATGGTCGGAGTTATATACTGACTCATTTCACTGAAACAAAGCCACGGATGACAGCAGAAGAAAACAAATATATAAATATAGGCAAATCTACAGTAGGGTTATTGCAGTTCTGAGCACTTTGAACCCCACAAGTAAAAAGCTGCACACATGAGTTGCAATGTTACAAAACCGAATGTAATTAGGTATAATTGGATACAGAAGAAGAAATAAAGGTTGTAAGACCAAAAGTAAGAAGCCAATAAGTTGCAGAGATATGTAAGGAATCTACACGCCGGCGCTGTTTTTACACACATCTAAATCCTATCTACAATCAATACCTCTTTAAGACAATAGCAAACATTGAGTGAGATATCACCACGTGTGTCAAAGTATGAAGAGGGCTTGTCAGAGCCCACCAAGCGCATCCAACATTGTCATTGCCGCTCGCCTGTCTGCCTGTGGAGAAAATCCGCCGCTGACAAGAGGTGAGATCCGGCTCCTTCTCCACATCAGTTTTGGATCACTACTCTCAATCAAAGAGAGAGAGGAAGAGCCCGCATAATGTGACAGCACCTGTCTCACTCTTTGCCTTTTTGACGCCCGAGGAAGGCCTAACCAGAGCAACCCCTGTCATAAACCTGCCCACGGGCCTAGACACAAAGAGAGACAGGAATATGAGGAATATGGCAGACGAACAGAGACACACGGAAAAATTGCAGACACACTGACAAAACAAAAGAGCAACAAAGAGGCTTAGGAAAAGTGAGGACATGATAAACAGACATACTGTAGGAGGAGGGGTCGGCGTGCAATGATGAAGCAGAGGTAGATGCATCAAAGCTGTGAAATATCCAGCTTATACAAATGCTATCAGCGCATGATACGACTGCACTTTTCATTATGCAGCCCCCGCGGACCAGCTAAACATATTTGCAAATAATGGCAGTCAGATTTAATGACATTATGAGCCATTAAAAAGGGGGGGAAAGAATAGTGACTGATCTCATCATCTCCTTGTTTCACATTGATCTCCATATCTGATATCTTGTTTCATATCTTTAGCCCATCTAATGCAGTAACAGCTGTGGAAATCGGAGCCGATGTGCATTGTTAACCGTGTTTATTGTGGTTGTGTAATTACAAACTGTATAATGCGCAATCTAATTTATTGGATTAGCGAAAAGGATTGTAAATCAGTAATTGTGAGATGGCATGTTTGCTCTGCTGCTGCTTACTGGTGCAGGCGGTGGCGTTGTAGACAGTGCCATCTAGTGCACTCCTACTGGGCTTGACGATGTCAGGCCTGGGCTTATAAAGAGGAGTAGTGAAGCTATGTGGAGGAGGCCTGCTGTATACAGCTGGCAGCGCTGCATGGGAGACATGAGCTTCTGCTTTCTGCAAAATAATCCAAGGAGATCTTGTGTGCTACTTCTCCCACAGTGGCACCCAGTCAGCAGGTCAGATGTTTGTGACGTTTTAATGCCAAAAAAAGTCATGAATCTTCTGAAGTGAGACAGTCCGACATGTGAAGTATGTCGACCGTCTGGAATCTAAATACATCTTAATACTTTTTTGGCTCAATGCTCGGTTCCTAAAAGTTCTTAAACACTCTTTGATAAAGAAAGGATAATGGAATTTATTGTAAATAGTTCACCCTGCAGATACAGATGCAAATGCGTTATGTCTTCAGTAAAGCTGCGTCTGTAATGGGACCAACAGGCAGACGAGGTCATCCGAGGATACGCTCTTGCAGGAAGTCTAGAAGAGTTGGAAACTATCATTCATGTCACCACAGCGCATTCCTCAGCTTTTACACCACGGAAAACAGAAAGCCTTATACCATATTTACCAGCCAATCATACCCAGTTTGGTCCCGGGAACGTACACGCAGTCAGAATCTCAAAATAACTTCCCGAACCAGACCCCAGACTGGACCTCTCCGAGCTATTTCCTTGGCAAAATATCAAGGAAAATATTAGTCAAAACTTGCCACTTGTGTGTAAATGAGATCAAGATGGATTAGGAGCTCCATGATTCTATTTGAGACCTTATTAACCACAAGATTTCCATCCGCAGTTGAAAGCCAGTGGAGACACAGATGTGCGGTGCAGAGCCAGGGCAACTTTGAATGTGATTTCCTCTCTTAAGCCTTTAGTGTAGGTAAAGGCATTATAGCTGATCAAACCTCTTAGCCCTCCTTCTTGTGGGATTTGATGTGCATTACTGACAGTGAGAAATGGCTCGCCTGAAATACAATATCTCACTTGGTGGAAGATGGAGAGGAGAGAGGGGGAGTGGAGAGGAGAGGAAGCATGGTGAGGGATATTGGCTGACAAATAGACATACAGACACATTAGCCTACAGCAGTGATTTCCAACCGTATAATAGAGTAGCTCAAATCATTTGTATACATTGAAAATGATGATTAAAATATATTTGTGTTTAGAAGAAAACAAATGTAAAAAAAAAGGTAATTTATGTTAATATCTAGCCAATGTTTTATCACACAGGGCACAGGAGTAAGTTTAAAATCTTGACACTGCTTTGATTGTTCAAAAAAATCAATTAGCAAGCAAGCAAGCAAGCAGAAAAAGATGAACGTTTTAGCTAGCTACTCATGGATAAATATCTGAACAATTTTATCCTTTGAAAACAATGTATTAATAGTTTAATATAGATTTAAAAGAAACATTAACATTTGAAATACTTAACATTTTAGCTAAAAGTAATGGATATATATATATATATATATATATATATATATATATATATATATATATATATATATATATATATATATATATATATATATATATATATATATATATATATATATATATATATATATATATATATATAAACATTAAGCTTAAACTAAACACTAAATCACATGCTAAAATAATTTCTTAATGGAACAATGGATCAAATGCAAAATGACCAAACTGAACCAAGCCTTGACCATTCAAAAATCAATTGTCAATAATATCCACTTTTATTTATTATTATTTAGGGGAGAACAGGGTAAGTAGGCACACTTTTTACTCTACTGAGAATTGCTCATCACCTAAACATCTTTCGATAGTCATTCCTACATTACATTGAAGCTTAAAGTGTTGGCTTGAAATGTGTACCCCTCACTTTTTCTTATTGTAATAAAGAAGAAATTAATCATCAAAGACACCCTAACACATTGTGACAATCAACCCCATCAAGGGGTCGGTTGTCATACACTATGGGGTTGTTTGTCACAATGTTATCTTAATGGGAATAATCTTGAAAAGAAGGAAAGAAAGTAGAACTAAATTTGAAAATGCAATTGCATTGTCAAGTTGACAAATAGGCCTATATAACTTACTGTAGCCTTGGCAGCTTGTCTAGTTTGGGATGCACTGGGTTGTTTTGATTTTGTTGCCCTTTTTTCCTTTGCATGCTAGCTGCCTTTTCCTGCTCTATTCTTTCCTTCTCTGGGGTGTCAGTGAGGATACAGCTTGACAATTGATTTCGTTATTGGGTTCCTTTTCTGGCTGTAGCCTTTGGATAACTTGTGACAACCAAACCCCCAAAAATGTGACGACCAACCCCAACTTGAATTTTTGCTAGCATCAATGCCAACAACCATCTGACAACTAATTAGCTTGCTAACCACAATCTAAACTATAGTTTACCCTTCACACTTTTAATGGGTAACAAGTGTTTTGTTATAAACCCATTCTGTAAAAGCCTAGAAGAAAAATACTGAGGAGCTGAATATTTCAATTTGACATGAAAAACAGAAACAGTCCTCTCACCTCAAATTCAGCAGTCTAACTCCAAGGAAGACTATGTAGGTGACCTCTTATCCCAATTCTGGATATTTACATACCAAAATTTCACAGACAGCGCCTTCTGGTTCCGAGATATAACGATTGTGACAACCAACCCGTGTGACAAATTACCCCGTTCTCCCCTATAATAATAATACTAATAATAATAATAATAATAATAATAATAATAATAATAATAATAATAATAATAATATCTTTATTTATATAGCACCTTTAAAAACAATGGTTTAAAAGTGCTTTAACAAAATACATACAAGCAAGTACAATCAAATAAATACATAGGCCTACTAATAAAAAAAATAAAAAATGTAGCCTAGTGTTACTTTTTACATCCTCTTTAGAACATTTTGAAATGACCACACTTTAAGACATGACAGTCGTGGTCAATAAAGGGTTTACTTAAGCTCATCCGACAAGGAGATAGATAGGGGTATGTCAGACAAAAAAGGTTGGAAACCACTAGACTACAACATTGAATCAGGTTTAGACTGATTGCATTCACATACTTGAAAGCTCAATAAATCATTTCAATGATATAATTTGTTGGATATGAAGTTTAAAGACAGTCTTACAAAAGACTCAAATCTTTAGCGCCGGAAAAGTGAAATTAGCAGCTGAGTCATCACTTGCCAATTTTCCACTTTGAAAACATCCTTTTGATTTAAGCCCAGGTAAAGTCACGGTGTCTTTTCATATATTTCTAAAGAGCCTTAAAGAAAAGAAAAAAAGTGATGTAACTCTCTCACCCGACATGCTCTGAGGCAGAAAGGGGGAAAAGGTGAATTCAAAAAGTATATTGAGGTGGCTCCTTCATAATAAACTTTTCCACCTCGCCGTATTCAGTCTTACCTTGGCTTATCTGTGCCCTTGCCTGTGAGCTTTTTAAAAGTGTCGGCACATTAAAATGCCCTACGCATGGATTTGCATTTGAAAATCACTACAACTTAAGGCTTTTATTAGCGAAGTGGCTTGCTTTAATTTCTAGAACCTGGACATAGCTAGTGGAGCGGAAAGAAACCAGATGTTTCCCTTGACCGGCTTTCACCCTGTAAAGGACGTGCAGCTTCTGATATGGATACAGCCCAACAAAACAAGTCAGTAGGCTACTCTGTTGTGGTTTCAAAGTCAGCTTGATGGTGTTACATCCAGGGGTGGATTACTGCACGGGCATACCGGGCACAGGCCCAGGGGCCCAAGGGCTCGGGGGGGCCCTTAGCCAGAGATACTGATAGTAACTTTTCATGTTGCATAGTCAAAGAGCTCAGTCACTCATGTTAATAACAGGGTCCAAAAAGGAATAGCCTAAATATAAGGATACTCATTAAAATTGAACAAGATAGAAATCATCATGGGCCCCTCAACTAGTATTCTGTATGTGTGAAGGGCCTTGAAGGCCCTCTCACACATACAGAAATAAGCCTTCTATGTGTGAATTATAAATTGTTCATAAAAAGTAGCTATCCACCCTTTATCTTTTGAAATGGGCTCCTCCATCATAGAACATGGGTCTGCAGACCAATCTATTGTACTGTTTTTACAGTTGCAAAGTAAAGTGCTGCCTGTTTTATGAAAAATTTGAAAAATAATGTTCCTTCTGCATCTCAGGATTTGATATAGCCTCTAAAAGTTCCTCTCAAAGTGCATCAGTTTGATGTATTTTACTTTAAAAAGGTAAAAAAAAAATCTGGGGGCGCCCCCGGATCCCCCAACAAGGTACAGGGTCCCTCCCACAGTATCCCAAAATCCTGTGGGAAACACTGACTTCCTTAATATGTTTTTTCCATTAATTGTATGTATCTGTGTGGAAAAGTCAGTGTACCTGACTGGATAAGGGACGAGTGGGGGGCCCTTTAAGAGTTTGTGCCCAGGGGCCCATTATCTCATAATCCGTCTATGGTTACATCCACACCTCCTCCGCACATGTTCATTCACTCACTTACTCAAACACACACACACACACACACACACACACACACTTCCTTCCTCCGAAGCAAACCTTCCTATAGGGACTTCCTGCCCTGTGTTGTTGCTTAGTGCCCACACGTCTCCCACCTTGGCAGCCACTTCCTCTTCCTCCTGCTGTGTTCATGTGTGTATATATTGGGCCCGTCTATTTGTGTGCTGCTTGTTTGTGTCTTGCTTAACATGTCCAATATTACATAAGTATATGTAACTTCACAGGTGCAAGTGCTGCATTGGTGTGTGAAGCCTACATTCATGTTGTGTCTGTGTGCAGCTGTGTGTATCCCAATGTGTGTGTGTGTGTGTGTGTGTGTGTGTGTGTGTGTGTGTGTGTGTGTGTGTGTGTGTGTGTGTGTGCGTGCGCGTGTTTGTGTGTGTGTGTGACACTGGACAGATGTTCATCCGGCCAGCTGACATCAATGACTCTAGTAGCCAAAGCCTAATGTGCTTGCGGGTGACCCATCCACCCCTCTGACCACTACGCCTATATACTACTATGGGAAATTACCAGAGAGAGAGAGCGGATATAAGGCCGATACAATCATTGGGACTGTGGGGGTGGAAACCTACCAGGACTCCCAAAATCTGCCCTGAAGGTTAATCTATGTGTAGGGTAAACTGTCTGCTGTCAGAGTTGATATGCATTCAAGTCTGCATGTCTGAAACCTGACATATTCATTTTACAATGCAAGCCCGCAGAGTTGCATGCACACACACACACACAGGGAAAATATCATTACTGTTTTTTTCACAGTTCGTGAAAGAAATCCCCAAAATATTGAACATGACGCGCCTTGTATACAAATATTACAATTCAACCCTGAGATGGTTTCATCTGTCTAGCATGCTCTGACATGTTATTTTGCATGTCACTCACGCACGCACACCTGACCATCAGCTCCACACAGGACCCTCTGGTAGTTTTCTTTCACTTTCTTCAGCCATCTGGGGGAAGGGCAAGAGAGCTTACAGAAATCATCTCACATATTTCCAACAAATTTGCCCTTAATGGTTGAAAGGCAAGCTGTTTCAAGTTAGGAAAATACTCGTATAGTAAAATTGCTTTTTTTAATGAATATGTAACAAGCGTATGTGACTGATTTTAGGTTCCACCTTGATCAAAGATACATACAACAATAGCGTTGTGTTCTTTCTGCCATGGCAAAACCATATTCAAATGAAAATAAATTGAGAAATATCTTATCTCAACTAGCTTTCCATATTAACTCCTATTATTAGGAATGTATATGGGTCCTCTACTCATCTGTTTTTAGTTTCCATATAAGGATTATCCAGCTGTTTGCATGCACAGAAACCTTAGCTTATCCCGTTTGACCCAGCGAGCACCCTGGCTAAGGCCGTAATCTAAAGATTTATTGTCCAAAACAGGGAGGCTATCAGTGTGGTCATTAGTTTGTAACGTAATAAAAAGCGCTTCTTTATTGTTTCCTCCCAGGCCTATTTTGCGGGACACCTGTGTGCATGTCTAATACCAAATATGTAATGAGCGAGTAGAAGAGTGACGTGATCTTTGCCTTTCAGAGCCACTTTTCCCCCGACCCCGGAGTCCAGAGGTTAATGACATCATTAGCATTCTGTTGGGGCTTGCCTGGCCTCTCCTTCCCAGCAGGGCTCGGGCTATGCGCAGAGGGCTGACTAAGCTAGGGACTTAACACTGGGCAAGTCTGTGATCAGAGATTGTGTGTGCGTACGTGTGTGTGTATGTGTGTGTGTGTGTGAGAGAGAGAGGGGGGGGGGAGGGTTGTGTGATCATCCAGAAAGTGTCACAGGATACTGGCACAGTGAGTCAGAGGCTGTGGATGAGGAAGAGGAGGATGAGAGAAGGGTTTTAGAGGGTGAGTGGGTGTATGGTGAGTGGGGGTTGGACACCGGGGGCAAGGGAGGGTAGAAAGCTTTTAAGAATGACTGGACCCGTGAGTCAAAGGGAGTGTCCTCTGGCCACAGGCAAAGACACACAAGCACAAGCACGTACACACACACACACACACACACACACACACACACACACACACACACTGAAAACCGTTTAACCACTTAACCAACATTAATCCTCTCCACTGCAGACCCTACCTAAAAGGAAGGTTTAGATCTTTTGACAGAGGGTTGTGCACGCTGCCACAAGAGTTGCTGCCCCTTTGTGAGATACTGACTTTGCATCAACAAATCCCACATTACTGTAAGTAGATTCTAAAGTCACATAAAAACAAACATTTCCAATGTGTTTGTGCAATAACTGATTTTTCAAATGTTCCACTTTGGAGCACTTTGGTGTGACATATTAAAGGCCTACTTCACCGGTTTGAATATGAAGGTGTATCGAATTCTGAGATCCTATGTAGTATAAATGTGTGAAAAAAATTGAAATCGGTTCATCCTTTTCTCAGGCTAGGATGAACCGATTTTAATTTTTTTTGCACATTTATACTACATAGGATCTCAGAATTCATTACACCTTCATATTCAAACCGGTGAAGTAGGCCTTTAAGATGAGAGGGAAAACTGTTAGCATCTTATAGCATAACATGAACAGATACTGTATATTGGAACATTTATACTGATTTAGGGTTGTGTTTCTGGCAACTTGATAAATGTAAATCCAATATTCACTTTCATTCTCCTCTCCTGCTCCTGAAATGTCTGGCTCTTCAGCTGCCTATCGTTCCACTAAATTCTGCAGCTAGCTAACTATGTCAATATGTCAGTTTTCCACTATGAGTGGCCCCTTTACCCTATTACAAATTGCAATTTGATCTATTTATTTATTACAAAATACTGATTTACAGCAGCTGTACAAATACAGTTCTGTGTATTTGAATCTAGAGTTCTAGAGCAAACGTGTGTGAAGGCAAACACTGTTAAAAGGGTTAGAGAGGTAAAACCATACCCAAATATTACAACCCTAAATCTTTGCTCTATACAAATACACTGTCAATAAAAGTGAGTGTGAGTGAATGGTCAACATCTCATCTTCAACCTCACATTCTATTTATGTAAGGCCACTAGTTCCTTATAAGTACTATTTAAGTGCTTATAATACAAAAATATACAAGGAAAACAGACACTCTTTCCACTATGGTTTTATGCTCCATTGCGGCTTAAATAAATGCTTAGTAGTGGGCTAACCGCTCTCCAAGGGACACTCCAATGACTCACTGTTGTTCTGGTAACTCCAGTTGCAAAGGAGCTTACACTGATGGAAACACTAGTCCACAAACTCATACACTGATATTTCTTCGGTCCTAATTGCTTTTGGTCGCTGTGTGTTTGTGTGTGTGTGTTTTCATTCCTTCTTTGTCAGGGGAGCACAGGGAAAACAGTTATGTAACCAAGGCTGGTGCCCTGTGGTTCGCCGCCCTCGGGGAAGCGTCAGCGCTTACCACGCTCACTTTAATTTAATTTTCCCTTTTTTTCGCCGTGTTTCATTTCCATTTTCAATTAGACACAAGCACGCTCCCCGTATAATTCTCTGTATCAGGAATCAGGAGAGGCACAGTGTGGCCTGCCAACGCCTTTATCGGCACACTACACAGTCACATAAATCTAGAGAGAGGGAGCCGTGCCAGAGGCAGGATTTTTAGCACATTCATAAATAAACCTTCCCCCCAATAACATTTGGGAAACAGTAGCATTTAGGCAATGACCACATTGATGATCGCAGCCTTTTTCTGATGCCATTTAGCTTCCAGCATGTTGGGAAAGACAGACCTAGGCAAGGGGACAATGCCAGAATGTGACGTTGTGGGAAAGTTCTGGAGAAAGAACTGGAGCTATGACTCAGGAGACTGTTTTTTCCCCTTAGGTGACTGTGTGTGCCATGTCAACACATGAGCTGGGGAAGGAATACTCAGGGGAGTGAGGCAGCAGGGGGTTACAAGGGAAGTGATTTTCCATGTGAATGGCACTTGAGACTTGGACTGAAATCCTCTGAGGCGCTCACAGCGGCGTGCCAGTTCTGGCACAACATGAGCATGTCACACCTCCGCACCACAGCCCTCAACTGACCCAAATATAACCTGGACACTCTGACGTTGCTGGGTCCCTCTATTGCTCATGTCAAAAGCATTCTGAGCAGAGTGTGTCAACGCGGAAATAGCTTGACTGAAATCAGTTTGGGGAAAGGAAAACTGAGAAGAAAAACACAACAAACAAGAAAATAAGCACCATTTGGAAAGTGTTGTATTTAAGCTTTAGATGCTGTTCTTTTCTGATTTACAGTTTTAAAACCTCATCTACATTCTTATTGTATGGTACCTGCATAACTAAATGATGAGGTTTCAGATAAAAAAATAAAAAACAAGACAGCTGATTATAAAGCTATACTGTGTAGCTTTTGAAAAAAACACATTCTCCCTCTTACAAATGAAAAGTTGAATTCATTAGCAATACAAAACAAATCATTGTCCATTATAGTCCACTCAGGGGTTTTGCTGCCACAGCCTTTCTGCTGAATAGTATTAGCTAATGTTGGCAAACTGTGTAACAACCATCCCTGAGTCTGTTCTTGATTTTCTGACTAGACTCTACTTGTGTTAATGTTACATAACTAACAATTATCTCATTGTTAGAGGCTTTTCCCATGAATATATTGGATTTGAAGAAGTTTACACTCCCTCAGCCCCAGCCAAATGCATTGCCTGATATGGTATTACGCATCTTCACTATAATGTTGTGAATACACATAGTGGGTGAAGAAATATGAACAATTAAGCATCAATCTGCCCTGTTGACTTTATGCACGGGACAGTGGTTTAACATTATATCATGTATGCAGCCATCAAGGGTATCTTTAGGTCCCCTTTACATGATTCTACTTAACATTAAAAAGACAGTTGGAGGAGGATGTTTAACATAGTAGTAGGATTAATGTTGGACTAATAGCATTTAGTTTAAGCATGGTCTGAAATCAAGGGCCCAGCAACACATGTTTTGACGGTAAATCTGCCACCGTTCTATCTGTTAACTGCATATTGATAGGCTTAGCATCAGTAAATACAGCTGTGCAGCTTAGCAGATGGTCAGTTGTGCCCACAGTGGCTACTGTTCAGCAAAGGCTGTTGCACCCTCGCTTTAAGTAATATTTACTGGTTTATAATTTAAACGTGTCACTTAGTCGAGTCTATGACAGGATATTGGTTGTCAATTTAATCCGCCGTATCCAATCTTCAACGTTACACCGATGCAAATAAGTGACTGTAAGGCTGCTGGTTTGAATCCCACAAACAGCTCGTAGATTCATGAAAATGGGAATTACTAACTCACTCACGTCCATCAAATACTTCTGTTAAATGTCTCCTGTGCAAAGCAATATAGAACCCTGCGCTGCTCCAGAGAAGCAGAGACTTGAAGCAATAATTAAAGTACACTGCACTCTGAGAATGAGCTTGCACCATGGAGAGAGGCTGTGAGCAGCCCAAAGATGGTGTATATGGCTTCTGTAATCACATGAAAACCCAGATAGCCCAGGCTCAAATCCCTGCACAGTCCTCTCCCCCACTGCCCAGCTCTTTGAGACACTGGCTGGCTGAATGATGATAAGTCAGAGAAAGTTTTTTCATGAGCTATCCAAACGCTTTATTCCGTATGATTGTCCATAAGCATTTCCCTGCACGGGTGCACAGGACCGTTCCAAATAAACCAACACACCCTTCTGATGCTAGGCCATGGCGTCACATTTGGACAGTGCTGATTTTAAATGCCTCCAGGAGATAGCCTTTGCGGTCAGTGTGGGTTTTTCTGCCGTCGTGCCAACGCTGGCTCCACCGAAAAGAGGAAGTCACCCTGTTGTCGAAAGGAAATTGTATTGTATCAGATGCAGTGGCCTGCATACTAAACTATCCCCCATTCTGCCTTACACCTGTAAAAAAAACACCATTCCCAAGCCTGACAGGCTCCTTTTATGTTTCACGATTGCAAAGTGGCCCCACAATTAGACTGGGGCTATCTAAAAAACAGAGGTAAACTGCAGCTTAAAGGCTCCTGTTCTAATTGATTCAAGCCATGCAGTATGGAAGAAGAAAGAGACAAGTTATGGGGAGAGAGCGATGGCGTGAAAGACAGCAGCATATGTGCTCTTTAGATTTATGGTCAGCAAAAACAAGGCAAGGAAAAAACTGGCACTCTGCCTTTTGCTTGTCAGGCAATTGCTTATAGCTAATGATATCACGTAAAGCGATGCCAGGGGAGGTGCTGCCATGTGTGTTTATGTGTGTTTATGAATGAGGTGGGGAGTGTTTGGGTGTGCTGGTAAAAAAAATAAGAAACAAAGTGGAGAGCAATTTGCATGGGATTGATGCACAGCACACAGCAGTGCCAGCAGGAGCAATACAATACGTGCTGTTAAAGCCATGGCTCAGCCCCTTTGTATGTGTGCAATACAATGGCAGACTACTTCTGTGCATGTGCAGCAGGTTACTCAGTTTCATTTGTGGCTCCTGAGAACTGGATTCAGATGTAGGAGAAGCTGCATTTTTAATGCTAAATAAAGTAAACACAAGCCAGTATTTGCATGTTATATGTCAGTATTCTCTATCTGAAATCACAGCAGCACTATCCTGTCCTCTGGGCGTTTCATACCTTTCCTTCCCATGTGCGGCAGAAGGGCGTCTGTTACATTTACTTTGTTTCCTCGACTTTGGCCGACCCTGCAGCATCCAGGCTGCCCAGGAAGCAGGGAGCCCTTGTAAATTAGATTAAGATACTGTGTGAAACACTGCTTCATTCCATAATGCTGGATCGACATTGGCAGCTGCCAATACAATTCATGACATCCACATCATCGTCCCGAGTGGAATGAACAGCCCTGTCAACTCGCACAGTGGGGCAGAGGGGAGCTGAAGGCTGACGGAATATTAAAAAAAAAACTCTGAAGGCAAAGTCATGTGTATACACACACAGCAGCATACAGATACATATTTACTTCCCATACATAGTTCATATGCAGCCAGGTTTCACAGCTCGTAGTTGATGCACCTCGCACTTGGCTTGAAATGGAGCGGCAGCACAATCTCCGCGTGGACAAAGAAAAAGGGCAACAGTGACGTGATACATATTCCATTTACACACTGGTGTCACCCTGAGAGAGGTGGCCATGCAGTTCATGCCTGACCCTTCTCCTGTAACCCCCAGGCACAGGGATCTGTAGAATAGTTTTACATATCTAGCCGACCTGTCCATCTGACATGACCTCGGGGCGAGGACAGGGAGACACGGGCAGCCTTAACCAAATCTCACGCAGACTGGCTGAAAAATGACTCTCCATGGGCTGGAAATATTTTCTATCTCTCTCTATCTCACACACACACACACACACACACACACACACACACACACACACACACACACACACACACACACACACACACACACACACACACACACACACTCCAGGTGAATTCCACAGATTTTAAAAGGATGCTTTGAATTCAGCGGAGGCTCTGCTGAGAACAATCAAGGAACATGGCTGGCTGATTATGTACGGTCGGTGTGGTGGGGACATTCTCATTCATGTATGCATCCCAGCATGTGAAGTCCTTTATATTCATCTTATGAATCTGGCAGCTCCCCTTTTAGACAGACTTCAGAGGAAAGTCACAGTAGAAGTAACAGGGCATATACATAACACGGTGCCTCGCTGCATCTTTTCTAATGCTCTTCTTCATGTGTTCTCTACGCAGCCGTGTGTGGATAATTGTGGCGGGGCCAGATGGCACAAGAAGCATCTGAAAACATCAGTAAATCAACGGAATCTTTGTAGACCAAGATGAACTAGTGGTCAATTTGATCATTGACCTCTGTTTTATTATTTTTTTTCAAAATAAAACTCCATATTTCCCCATAAACTCCATTGCAGAAGATTGTATGTTGATACAGTTTAAGCCAGAAGTACACCAGCATCTTCCTGCCTTGTGCCGTAAATCAATAACACTTTGTGCCATTATGCATCCAAATAGATGAAATCGTCATCATACTTTTGCCCTAATATCCAGTTGGTCATTTGTCAATGTAAAAAATGTAACTTGAAGCAACTCCTTTCACTGAAAACAGTTATCACCCTCAGGGTGTGCGTAGAAACAGATTCGTTTTGGAATAAATCTTTGAAGGCAGACTATGCAACATTTTAATGAAAAAAAAAAATTATAAAGTTACACAAAAATAATCCTTCTCAATGATCACTTCTGCCCCACTATAATATGTGGTGGTGTGTTTATCTGCACAGTCCTCCTCTCTCTGGCTGGATTTTACATAGTAACATTTGTTGGTATTCTTTTGTAAATAGAAGACTCAGGTCTAAGCTCCTCCCTGCTACTTCACGAGGCCCATAGCACAGAGCAGAAGCCACTCCACTTCCTTGACTGGGGTTAGCTTTGGTTAGCTCAGTGGCTAACAGTGATATGTACTGTATGTCTAAGTGGAAAGTGGTGTCCTCCTGCTCGCTCCCCCCTCCTAAACCATACCAATAAAAGATATTTAAATTATCATTCTGCTGGTGGTGCTTTCTTTTTTTCTGTTCCATTGAGCTTTGACCATAGACATTCATGTGAAGGCAGACAATAGTGGCTATGGGCTTTGCAAGGAATTGGTTTGACAATAACAGACACTTATGATATCATCCTATCATTTTTACAGAACCACCTTCACTCACAAAAGTACAAGTGATGAATTTCTGTTGAAGAGAAATCCTTGAAATGTTAAATCGTTATTCTAACTATGGAAATATAAATACACATACACAGTATGGAGCAGCAACAGAGGGGGAAACAATCCTCCTTAAGGTACAGTCCAATAAGAGGAAGTTGTCCCTTCCTCCGGCTGCACGGATCCAATACTTGGAAGGTCAGAAGCTAATGAAATTCCTGTGTTCAGTTAAATAGTCATTTAGGTAATATACTGTGCTCCATACAAACCAGTCATAAATCATCCTAATTTAATAAATGTAGGAATAATGATGAGACGTCCGGCGAAGACATTTACTCACAGACCTCATCCCACTTTAATGGCCGCAGTGTAAAACAGAAAGACGTCGGATAGCATTTAAACATAGATGCATCACAGACAATTGGGTCAAACCCTTACGTACCTGAGGATCGTGCTCTGGTTCGTCTACTTCCTCTCATTAGAGAGTTTTCTCTTTGCCGTGGAACTGAGTATTTAGACAGCTTTCCTGGCCACAGAATAAAAACCAGTCATAATGGTTAGGGCTGTTTCGGAAAATTAGCACATTGCATGCATTAGCCTGCAAGAGATGTATGTATATATATATATATATATATATATATATATATATATATATATATATATATATATATATATATATATATATATATATATATATATATATAATTTACAAGCAACACTGCCATTTCGGTAAGAGGCATAATAAAGTGCCAATGAGAAAATCTGGTGCATAACAAATCTCCATTGGATGTCATTTTCTCTTGCAAATGAATGGATAATTTATATCCCTTTGAATTATCTCTGCACCCAACCAGCAGGGCTCTGTTTTAAATATCATCTTTACAATTTCACTCAGAATGGTGCCAAATATACAAGGTTTGTGAAACAAAAGACTCCAGAAGGACTCGCAAAGGTCAACAGTAGTAAGATTGTCTTTGATATTTAGATTCTGGATCTTTGCCACATGATTTTATTTTTAAAATATAACTTCTTAAAAAAGAAGGCACACATCAATTTGCTTCTTTAGTTTTTTTTTCTCCTGACTTTACCTTGTGCACCAAAGTATTTTATTATAATCTAGTGCCCCCTAATGGATCTTAAGCTTTGGTGCCTCTGAGCTGGCTCACGAGACATGCCATGCCGTGAGTGTCATCTCAAGAAAAGAATATGTCTTGGTATATGATCTCATTAGTTGTTTGCAGATGTTCAAGTCATACTTTAATGGTCAGTGTCTCCACTAGCAGGGATCCTCTCAAAGCCAAGGCTGCTCCATGTATGCCCCTCTGAAGCAGACGGCCTTCTCTCCTCTTCTCTGCCGTCCACAGAAAGCCCATTTGGCAGAAGCAACAATGAGAGTCGCTATTGCATGGCGAGCTGCCGGGGGAACATCTAGCATGAAGAAAAAAATCAATGAAATCCATTTGAATTTTAAGCCTCAAAATGCCAAAATGCCAGGGAGTAAAAAAAAAAAAAAAAGCTGCATTTCTCAGTGCCCTATCAAAAACCCGTTAATTCTTGCTGACATTTCCTACGCTATGTAAATGTCTTCCAGCAATCTGATTTCAACAAATGTCACTCATGAGTTAAACAAACAACTGGTCGGACATTTTTTTTCGTTTTCCACTTTTTCATCCCCGTCTGACTGAAAGCAATCTGTTTTGGTTAAAGGAGCACTTGTGGACGGACGGTGTGGGAGGCATTTTTATTTTAAAGATCACTCTTTTGTCGGCCGTCTGCTACAGTGTGTCCAGAAGAATCCGTGCACACTTCCACTCAGAGCTTCATGGTGTTCATATTAGATCCTACACCCTGTCCACGTATAGTGTTACATTCTCCCTGCGTGTTGTTGCACCAAAAACTCTCATACAAATCCTACACGGTGAATCCCAGACTTTTTGTAACACAGCCCTTTCTCCTCTCCAGGGGAGCCACTGTAAAAGTTCAAAGCTGATGCTCCTAGCAGCATGTGGCCTATTCTCCACTCCAATACAACCTGTCTGCTTTTATGGCTGCGGGGGCACATCATCCCTAGCTGGGCTGACATCTGAGGGAAACTTGGGAAATACTATCCAGGAGGGGCAGAATGGAAAGGGGGGAATAGACAAAAAGGTTGGGTCTTCTCTCTTCTGTTGTGTCCATCAATGCACAGAATTAGTAGTATAATAGGGTTCTGAATAGTGGCCATACCCCTATAACGCTTCATGAAACGACAAATAGCCAAACCCACATGGAACCTTCTGGAGTTCAACACACTACTGTGAATGGTTACTGTTACTTGCACTGAAATGGCCCTCGAGGGCTAATTAATTTTCCAAGCTGACAAAATGACACTGTGCACTACTAACCTTTTCAAATGACAGAATACAGGGAGCAAGAGAGCCAAGATCCTTTGCCGTTCAAAATATCAACAGGGTCGATCAGTGCCGCAGCTGAACTGACACATGTGTTGACAAAGCATCTGTGCGACCGCAATACTGTCCATTACAGTCAAATTACTGCGTCAACATGTTATGAGGATTGACACGTTAAATTGAATGCAAGGTGTAAAAGTGGCATGTGTGCAGACATACCGAGGAAAGATTAAAGGTGGTGCACTGACCCTTCACTCATCTGTGAAGAGTGCAGCTGCAGCTCCTGTAGTGGGCTTTATTTGACAGACAGTGCCCCCTGGTGGGGCACCTCAATACTGTCATAATCTTATCTTATATATTATTATTATCTATAAAGCAAGAAACGTCTGTCTGTCTGTGTGTCTGTCTGTGACCTGCATATCTCTCTCACTGTTGGTCAGATCGGCCTGGCTTCCGGATATGGCTTGCGCACGGCACAAAGGTATGCATCCTTGATTGATTATGAAGTTTTGGGCCAAATATGTAGAAGTTATCATATTTATATCATGCTGGCGGCGAATACATGCGCAGACTGAAGGCCACAGCAACAACTGGCATGAAGTAGTCTCCGACTAAACCCCGCCTCCCTCTGGTTTGATTGGCTGCTGCGACCAAAGCTTGAAATGAGTGACGAGCGGGACACACACAGCAGACCTGCTTCCTATGGGCAATGCACTAGTACCATAAAAAGAGATTGAGAAGGAATCTCTATTAACAATTTAGAAAAATACAAAAGTGGATTGTGTGAATATTTCACCTAATAAAATGTTGACTTCGTGAAGGAAGTTCTGTTAAGGTTGGAGGTCAACTCAGATGGAAGAATATTTCAGGAGACTTGGATGAATTATGAAGCAATATTTATTACAGACTTGGCCAAGGAGAACCGGACTGCAACTCTCGTGACTTGCACTTCAATTCTGACAAACTCATGCTTAGAGCTGTGTCTTAACCTCGCGCTATCTCTAACACCTCCCCGGCTCGGGCACCATGCGTACCAATGTTTTGGTTCAGAGCTGAACACAGTGAACCATAACATTCTGGAGTAGAAGGAGATGAGACTTTATCTATACAGCTGACCTTAGTGTCTCCTAACAGGCTCCAAGGCTGACCTAGAGTCTGAGAGACAGACACACAAGATAGGCATAAATGAACTATTAATCTTTCCCATTAATATTACAACTAAAGACCCAAAAATCCCTCACAGACTTGCTGCCAAGCAAACAAAGAAAAATCAAACATATTTCACATTTTATTAATTCATCTATCCATCTTTATATTTTATCTCCTGACATTTTGGTTTGGTACTAAGTACGTATAGCGATGAGGACTATGGTGTTTGGTGTTTTGTGCTCCCAACAGAGCCTTCCAGGCAGCGCTGGTTAGGGTTAGGGTTAGGGTCTTCCAGGCAGCGCCTCCCTGAAGGCTCCGTTGGGTGCACAGCACACCACGGAGCGAGGACTTTAGACTTTAGAATTAGTCTGATGGAATTAGAAATGATGCAAACCTAAACTCTGCCAGAAGTGGGTCAAAATGACAGACAGCAGAACCAATAGTTCTTCCTAATAATAAATAACACTATGTCAGTACAATGGGATGATGTGATCTGGTATATTTTCTACAAATTTAAAATGTGTTACTGAGTTGCATTGTGGGTCATGGAATGTTTCCAGAGCTGACTGGCGCTACAAACTAAAAGTCATGTTATCTTGGCCTCTGCCACTCTTTTTTATTCTATACCAAGACCACATATTTTGTGTCAAAGGCACTTTAATGTAGAAGTGGTTTTCATAATATCCTATGAGACTGACCTCATATGTAAAGTTCAATGCAATCATGATTCATGTTAACAGTGAACCTTGTTTACCCTCAATGCTCAACTTAAATTAGAGGCAAACTGATAAAGTCATGTCATGTGTGAAATAGCAATTGCATAACCACTGATGTGTGTTGTGGTAATCAGGGAAGTTGAGCATTTTTTAATGTTCTTAAAAGCTCAGGAGACAGTCGCCTGATATTTAAGTATTGATGTTGTACAGCGATCAAGGAGGCATATCCTCCTCATCTCTGAGCCTGGTGAATTATCTCATTTCACTCCAACACATTTCTGAGAAACCTGTAAACCCTTTGCCAGTCCATACTCTGTGATTTGTTTGGCCCAGTCAATAACCAAGTCCTGATCTTGTGGGACTTTATATAAAGATGTATAATTTACAATGACAAGTTGATACGTTGTTAACTTGGGCTGGCCTGCTGTTGTACTGTATAAGAGCTATTCACATGACTGTCTTCCTCCAAGTGCCTCTTATTATCCTGCTGTAACGGGCACTGATAAATGTTTACAATGGAAGTTTCATTGCTTTTGTTGGACAGTTAAACTGGTCTTTGTGGTTTAACGAGGTTGTGCTGTTTAAAGGAGTCCGGGCTGAGTCTCATAGTGCAGAGTGTGCCTTGATGCTCATGCTTAAACTCCACTCTACTCTAGCAATGATTCAAACACAAGCACCCACGCATCAAATCTCTATCCGTCGGTTGATAGGGAGACACCGAACCCTCTCTCGATAATTCAATTGTATTCACATCTTCAAAATCACATCTGTTTTTTACTTTTATGAACCAAACCTTTATGCTGTCAGACGGATACAGAATTATCTTCAATTAGCAAAGATTTTAAACATGGTAGCCACCGTCCGCAGATTAATGCGAGAAAATTTATCACTTTTCTCATCTTAAAATGTCTGAAATTAAATCAATGTGTAGATGATGGACTGAGCGGCTCAGTCAGCAACATGACACGGGACCTACAATAAGGAAATGTGGACAAGGTAATGACAATTTTGGCTAAGATAACAGGAAGCTTTTGAGGTCACTTCAACTGTAATGCATAGGCATATATACTGTATCCCTGATATGTCACAACAAGGCATTTTTTTTAAACATCTGTATAATTTCATATGACTTTGAAACTAATAATCAAATCTAATTGTCTCTTGTATTTTTCAAATGAGTGAAAAATAATAAAATACTGTTTTTTATTAAAAAAAAACCTTGCGACATATGACTAGTGCTTTTATAAATACAGTGCAATTGTGAAATACATGTTTTGAATACAATTTCAAATCGTGAATGTAAAGCTTGTTTTTTGTTTTTATTCTTTAGTGCAGCAAAGAGAGCTAAAAGTCAGAGATGAGCTGGGCATAGAGGTGAATGTCTTTCCAGAACTTGCCACAGTCAAAGAAGTGGGTTTTGTCAGCTACACTGTTAATGATAAGTGACTATATATGTTTAATTTTTTCAAAATGTGTTTCTTGACTCTTGAGAGAAAGTGTCATGTTTGTGTGATTACTAGCTAATGGAAAACAACATTTAGTAAAACTCTTGTGTTGTTTGCATTTCAGAGGCCTGTTTCAGGTAGCTGGTTTTGAGACAACCCAGAGTTTGTTCGCTCTGAGTTAGTGGAAACTCTGGGTTTTCCGTTTCAGGTAGCAGGTTCAGCGCAACCAAGAGTCAGTTACTGCGGCAACATACGCCGTGGGTCTAACCTGCTCGGTAGGTGGTTAGACCTACCCTGAGTTTGTTTTCACTATACGCTGCAGCTCCGACTGAAGAAAGAGTCACTGTCACACGCGTCCCTGTACAGTTTGAAGCAAATCACTCCATAGAAATCTCCATCGGGATGTTTTTATCATTTCCTGATGATTTTACGTTTGACCGATCATTCATCTGATCAGTAGCCTTGTTCTCAGCCCTCGGTCCGTTCATATAGGCGGCCACCTTACACATCGTGACATGCTCTACATTCAGATTAATAAACCTATTTGTATTGTATGCTTTTTAATGTCTGTGCCACTGAACAGAATTATGTCATGTGGATTCATGTAACGCTGTGGCTGCACGCAATCTTTACTGTTCACTTGTGCGATCCTAAAGTCACAGACGAGCCTCGTTAAATAGCCTAATATGAATATAAAAATTATATAATAATTTAAACTGTGATCACTTGTGGAAAATGGATCTGGTAATAAATCAATCAGGCTCTTCAATGGAAACTGTCACCTAATCTGTCTGATGTTAATGTCTTTCACTCCCCATTTAAAAGAAGCGACAGTCTGTTTACTGCACAGTATTAGGCTATAGCTTGCCAACATATTATACAGCGAATATAAAACACTCTCAGCAATGCTGTGCGGCGCCAGCTTAATACTTTACTGCTGATATGCGTAACTTTTTAGAATAGACTATGGCTTCTCATACGGAAGCGAAATGATTCTCTTGACAAAAAATGTTTGCTCTGTTTTTTTCTGAATTGCAGAGGAGATTAGATTAGAGTTATGAGACAATATCCCCGTTAATTCTTCTCCATACCATGAACTCATTCGTTAATATTTCTAACTCTAGTGGGAGGAGCGGAGATTTTTTTTCTTTTCTTTTTTGAGAAGTGGAGAAGTGGGAGGATCAATCATTTGTTTCTACTGTTTCCATGGTGAATCATGTTATCAGCAATCCATTGACGATGGCTTTTAAGCACGCGATCAACCCAGAGTGAACACGCTCAGAGTTGATTAACCCAACGCTGATCCACTGTTCTGAAAGCGAAAACCCAGAGTTGCTCGTCAACCCTGCGCTCTGAATTGACCAACTCAGAGCGCAGGATTTAACTCAGAGTATGTAAAACCAGCTACCTGAAACAGGCCTCTGATATCCCACCTGCAGGATCATCCAAGAATACGGCTGACTGCTCAGACTGCTAAGAGAAATTTTAAATGTTTTGATTTTCAAATGTCTTATGTATGGGTGAGATAAATATACCAGTGTGGTGTCATAGAGTCGTATTATTTAATGTGTAAACTTACTGGAATCTAAATACAAAGTTGCTTACACAATGTTGGCACTTTTTGTATTTTCCTTTGAAAACTTTATACTGTACAATACAAAGGAATGTGGTATCGGCATTATCATTTGCTAAGATATCCAAATGAGTTTTATTTTTGTTTCATTACATTTTATGTAATATTAATGTGTACTTTTCCAACTGTTTAGCTTCCCTCAGAACAGTTCTGGATGTGAATGTTTGCAGTAACATGTTTAAACTGCTTCAATAAGGACATGTATTAAAACTGTAACTTGTAAGCTTCTGTGGTAGATTTGAATGGTATTCATCAAGAGTGCTGAGCAGATAGACTCTAAAGGTTAACGTCAGATCCCTAGATGGACGTGTGTTTGACTGGTGTTGCACAAGCAATGAAACGATATGTCTATTTGCAGATATTAAGATACATGATATCCCACACACACAGATATAAACGGGTCCTGTAACTAGCAACTTCAGTGCCATTGCGGCTCAGCCTGCTGCTTCGATGCTCCATGAAATCCTATGTCTGATGTCTGATGGAAATCTCCTGAAATAAACCTCTTTGAACCACAATGATGATTGTCCTGGCCTCACCCTTTGTCTTGGTCGCAACGGGGGATTCGGCTACCACATTTGGCGTCACGATGACGGATATAACAGGAACATTGATGAGACTACCTGTACACTTCGGGACACATCTGGTGGAATGAGATCAGATGGACTGTTGCTGTTGAAAAGTGCTTGTCTGTTCCAGTATCTAAAAATAACTGAGAACTGCTACGGGAGATGAGGTGTAAACGGTTGAAAGTGCTCTGTGCCAAGTTCAAGGTCACGGCGTGAGCGTCCGGTCTGGGGGACTAAACAAAGAGGCTCCGTTATGGCCAGGTATCCAGTAGTTCCACTGTTATATGAAAAAACCGTGTGCAAGTTTTATTGACTAAGACTTTGGGAAAAAGGCGGGACTGGATTCGAGCTTGTTACGTCGCTCTGTGCTTTATGTACGCTAAGAAAAAGTGAAAAAGACTTGTAGAAAAAGGGCAAAGATTAGCGACCAACGTCTGTCATCAAGAACTCAGACTGCTGGGGATACTGCTCCCCGCGCAGTCACAAGACACAAGGCTGTGTGCATTCCAGCCGCATACCATCTTGGACTTTCCTGGGCGGCTGGCCACGTCTGGCGGAGTCTGCCAGCTATGTAATGGAGGACCCTCTTCTGTGCCAGAGTTGGATGGACTACATCCCCCATGATCATGCCTCAAAATATCTGAACTTGAGACTGTGACACAGCTGTTTTTAATGTGCTGTCGTCAAAAAGAAGACTCTCTTCTTACTGCCTCTATTTATCATCGTTCAGTGTTTGACTCTTTGCCTTGTTGGTCCTATTCATTTGTAGTTTACTGCAGTAATGCTTACATCTATGCATTGTATTCTACTTCACTCATAAAGAGTGTTTCTGTGTTTTGGTGGAGGTTTCTGTTAGGCTATTCAAATATGTTTGGTTACATCTTGTTTTGGTAGAATTATTTAATTCTAAATGGAGGAATGTGGTAGATTTGAATGGTATTCATCAAGAGTGCTGAGCAGATAGACTCTAAAGGTTAACGTCAGATCCCTAGATGGACGTGTGTTTGACTGGTGTTGCACAAGCAATGAAACGATATGTCTATTTGCAGATATTAAGATACATGATATCCCACACACACAGATATAAACGGGTCCTGTAACTAGCAACTTCAGTGCCATTGCGGCCTCAGCCTGCTGCTTCGATGCTCCATGAAATCCTATGTCTGATGTCTGATGGAAATCTCCTGAAATAAACCTCTTTGAACCACAATGATGATTGTCCTGGCCTCACCCTTTGTCTTGGTCGCAACGGGGGATTCGGCTACCACACTTCCATGCTGCATGGATTTAACACACTGTGTTGTTTAATAAAAAAAATTTAGTCGTTAATATTGTTTTTTTTTTTAGTTATTTATAGTGGTTTGAAGGTAAGTGTTGAATATAAACTCCATGAAAGAGTTCACATTCAAATTAACTCAAGGTGAGAGTTGGATTTTACTCTACATGGGATTAGTATTTTAACTCCCAAAAGAGTTCAGTTTTAACTCCTGAAAAGGGTTAAAATATCAACTCCCGGGAAATAGTCATTTCAACCCTTGCCCAGACTATATTCGATGGTCCTATATACACTTTGATTGAGATGATTTTAACTCCATGTGAGTTTATTCCTAAGCCCCAAATTAGCTGTGGGGTCTACAGTTCTGGATGCTTCATATACAGTAAAATTAATATTTTAGTGTACAACGTAAGTGCATTTTGTTAGCTTTTTTCAACTCGTTAGACACAGCTCAGTGGACCTCTAGGAGATGAAGGATCAATTTAGCAAAAGACACTTTATCATTGGAGAATTATCAGAGTGTAGGTTTACCCACATCACAAAGACAGATATTTTCCCAACTACCCCTATTGGCATCTAGCCAAGCAATTTTATTTACAGAGGCTTTAAGATCTGTGCCAGTGAGTTTTCAAAGGGCAGAGATAACCCGTCTTATTTTCTACAGCTATGGAGAGGGTCAACGACATTAAGTAACGATATGAAATAGAGAACTTACGTAATTATTCTTCATTATACAACGCATTAATGGATCTTACATACATTCTTACAGCTCCTCCTCTTTTAATTCGTAGGCTCATATATATTCTGAACAACCTCAATTTCACTCCACATAGTCTCGCATTCTGTTTTGTTCTCCTTATTTTTGTGAGCAGCAATAGTGAAGTCTGTGGAGACTTAGGGTGGGAACTGAAGAGTTGCATGTTCCATGCATAACCTGTAGAATAGCCTATAGTATCTGATTGATGTATTGCAATGATTATGTTTTAACCCTGCAGTTGGTGCTGAGGTCACAGATAGGGCTTAGTTAACAACATTGGGGTTTGCCAGAAGACTCAGGTTATCTCACCTTAACACATTACACTAAGTGACTGCTATAAACTACCTTTTTGTTTGACTGGCCTTATCAGGTGTATTCTTCCTCTTACAATTCCTCTTGATTAAAGGCCTACTTCACCGTTTGGAATATGAAGGTGTAGTGAACTCGGAGATCCTATTTAGTATAAATGTGCAAAAAAAATTGAAATCGGATCATCTTAGCCTGAGAAAAGGCAGAAAGAGTGTTTTATGGTCTCACTGTCTAACCCTACAGTTTCTTGTGACATCACAGTAAGGGTTAGGATTAATAGGACAGCTGGGCCAAGGGAAGACTAAAGGTGCAAACACACCAAACGCGTTGGGTGCGGTGGCCATCGCGCCCAACACACCTGATCTTGCGCTTGGTCATTTTGTGTCAAAAAATGGTTCAACGCGCCCAATGCTACGCAGCTAGTCTCCCCCCTGATATATTTATTCCCCTAATCAACCATGGCTGCGATCAGATCCGACCCGACACAACAGCGTTCATGTCCGCACAAAAACAACAACAACACGGCCAACAATTTGACAATTTGACAAATGAACAGCAACTGAACGGAACAAATAGCCTTAAAACAGCATTGCAGATTCACAGCAATCGGAAATTAACACAAACAGCGAGGCAGCACCATACCAAACACATTTACAGCAGCATTGTGCGCAGGGCAGTAGAAAATAAAGGCAAGTAGCCTACATTACCCTACCTGGCTGTGACGGGACCGTGGCTGGCGTAGATATAGGCATAAACACCGGTGCTTCGCTGTACTCGTTGTGAAAGTTCCCCGGACTTAGCCGTTATGTTTGGGTTCATTATATGGAGGTGGTGGCCGCACACAACCGGGTGAGTTAACTAACGCTATCCGACCGGTGCTAACTTGGTTTATCGGCTAAAGCACAGCCGCACATATTCACTGAATTAACCAGGAAGCCTAATCGGTGTTTCTCAGCCTCTGTGTTGTCCTCCCACCGTGCCGATGTCCGTGACGTCGGGTCAAGCTCACCGCTGATTGGCCAACGCGGCTAAACGTCACGCGATGGAGCGTTAAAAGTTACATTTTTTGAACACGCGCGTTGGTGCGATGGTGCGGTGACACTTTGGTAACGCGGCTACCGCGCCCAAAGCACCGCTTTGCCGCGGCTAACGCATCATCGCACCTAAACCAATGGTTCCCTATTATAATATATTTTTTAATGTCACAGGGCAATTTATAACACCCAAAGGGGGAATCGTTGCATACACTCAGTATACAGTATATCTACACATACCTACATGCATACACACCTCTACCCATAAACCAATGGTTCCCTATGCAAAAATAGGATTTTTCAACGCTGCCACCGCACCCAACGCGTTTGGTGTGTTTGCACCTTAAGGGAAGACTGAGGGAAGAAAAACCTCATTCATTATATTATAATAGTTATTTTATAATGATAGAACGCTGGTTCCGTATGGGTGAAGTATTCCTTTAAGCAATGTGTATTTATATGAGGTATAGCTTTTAGCCTAGCCTGGTCCAACCAGACCATCCTACTTCATTTCATTTGTACAGAAGGTCTGGAACTGCACTATTGGCAAACGTTCACTCACTTGGAGGCAGGTTTCTGTTGAAGTTTAAAACTATTGGATCTGCCCAGTGCCTCTCTGGATCAGCCAACCAATTGCATAACAGTTGGTCGTGATATATGTCATGAGCCGGCTTCTGCATTCTAGTTGTACAGGGAACTCGGAAATTTCTGACTTCACTACATATTGTAGTTTATGGATCTACCGGTACCTGGCAACGGTAACTTGCTAGAGCCTAACGTTTAGTTATTTGGATGAGAAAGGTTGTAGGCGTCCATACTTTCCCGAGCAGATACACTGGAACACAGACAGGTCGGAACTCTGAAATAACAAGTCGGATATTTCCGAGTTCCGAGTACAAAGGAACGCAGCATTCAACTGAAACTAGAGCGCGACTTTGACGTCATCGTTCTCAGCCACTTGCTCTGTTCACTGATTGGACAACCAAAAATCTGGAGGAGCAGGTGTGAGCACCCGATATGTTCGGCTGCCAGATATGTTCGGGTTGCACAGTGATGGCGCACTTCCTGTACTATGCGAGATTCACTTATTTCTTACGAATCTATTGCAAACTGCAATCTATTATAATATTATCATTCACAATACAAACATTACAATAAAGATACATGTAGAAAGAAAGTACGTGTAGTTTTCGGAAAAAATAGATAAACTATTGTTTGGAATAGCAAGGGATTGTGGAATACGTAATTATTGTTCCCCAGATCACGCGGCGTTACAAGAGATCTCGCGAGAGCGTTCAACTCTATGAGCCAGATGTTAAAACAGGGGGCTATCTCTTTGTTCCCAACCTTAGGAATAATTATTTTGCGATCACCATCCCATACTGGATAGAAAGGGCTTTCCAATGACTTAAAGTCTCTAATAACTACAGTCCAGTTGTTGTGACCAGCCTAGAATGGCTGTTTCTCGGTTGGGATGGAGAATTTGGCCATAGACATCTACTTATCTATCTATAAAGCAAGAACTGCTGTCTGTCTGTCTGTGGCTCCCGTCTTGTTTTGTCGCTTGGTCTTACCCATCCTCATGCGTTATTTGCCATCGTCAAAAGGCTTCAAAATTGTGTATAAGTGTAAAAGTGTTTTTTATTTAAATTTAGCAAAGGTGGAGGAGCTGAGGAAAGACACAACCTACTCAAATGGCCTTCTCAATAGTGTCTGGCTGGCGCTTTTGCTATTTAAGTGCTGTAGTTTCATGCTTAGTTGCTTTAATGTACAAGGAGTGTAAAAGTCCATCCCAGCAAGTCGTGCAATTAAAGGTGAAGCCAAGCGACATGTGAGCTGTGCACCAATTGCAGTGGCAAGACGTGCAGGCAGAGGTAAGATATGACCAGACGCTTGTCAGGGGCCAACAACAGTAACAGGAAGAACATGATGAGATGGGGGTGTATGTGGGAACAGGGGGGGCTATAGTGGGGAAGGAGACAAACTGATTGAACAAAACTGGAGGCTGCATGGTGAGCAGTGGGAGGAGGCTTGTTCAGACGGCTATGTCAGGGGGGCTAGCACTAATGATCTCTCAGTATCTCTGTCAGCGGGGCCTGTCTCAGCTGGTGGAGGGAAGCATGTCTGCTAGTGAGGCGGCAATGAGGGAGTACCCAGCAGCTACATACACACGCAGGCACGCGCACGCACACACGCACGCACACACACACACACACACACACACACACACACACACACACACACACACACACACACACACACACACACACACACACACACACACACACACACACACACACACACACACAGCTGCCTGGCATGTCTTCCATACAGAAACACATATAAGCTCACGTGAGAAAGATTCTTCATCAAATGATGACAAATCACCTCTCCATTATGCCTGCTATTTTTATTTTCGCACAATTAACCTAAACCCTCTCCAAACCTTTGAGAGATCCCCTTGCTCCTCGGGTTGCAATCTGTTTTACTCTCCATTACACTATCCTGCATCTCCTGGCTGCACTGACAGCCTCTAAGAATCTCGTTAAGAGCACACAGAGAGACAGAGCAGGAGAGAGAGACATAGACACCACAGGGACAGCACACAATTGCCAGGGAGCTCATTCAAATGCATGTGCGGTGTTTTGGTGGGGCTAAAGGGGTATGGGGTTAGTAGTGATGGAGGGGTGGTTGAGGTTTGCAGGTCGCAGGCCATGGACTCCCGCCGCAAGCTGCCATCACAGAGGCCCTGTGAGAGAGTGTGTGTGTGTGTGTGTGTGTGTGTGTGTGTGTGTGTGTGTGTGTGTGTGTGTGTGAGACAAGCTGTCAGAGACGCCAGTCGGGGCAGACTGGGCCTGCCTCAGCATGTCACTTAACACAACACTGTCTCACTGCTGAGGGCTAATTAGTGGGATAGGGAGGAGAAGGGAGACAGAGAGGGAGATGGACACAAAGAGTGGAAGATGTCGAAGCCAGTGGGAAAGACACAACTATATGGTGAGCGTGTGAATGAAGCTACTTCTTGTAACATTTTGCCAAAGCTTTTTATTTGAGAACTGAATAGTGAATTTGTGTCTCAGTTATTTTGAGTTTTAGATTTAGTAAATGTTAAATCCTCTATCTTAAAATGTGGTGACATGAACAAAAGTCACAGTGGTGACATGAACAAAAGTCTATAGCAGTGATTCCCTACCCTGGAAATCCAGACCCATATCTAGAACGATATAGGGTCTGGCCACCATCAATAGACCTTCCCAACTCAAAGGGCAGCACCAGAGCCATATAAAGAGATGGCTCTGGGCGGCACCAACGCACACATTTCAAATACCACTGCAGACAATTTGATAGCACTACGACCTATCAGAGCAATGAACAGGGTGACATATTAAGCCCCGTTTGTTTAGCGAACAGCGGGCTTAACTGGTAAATTAAACTTTTGCCGTGGTCGGTCGGCAAAACACAACATTCTTCATTCTTGCTAAGGAAATATTTGAGTGCCGTCTTCCAAATCGTTAAGTGTCGAGGCCAAAGCCGTTTCAAACTGAATCAACTTTTCGCATCCATCTTTGTTGTTATGCCTTCTGAAAAGTCTGGCCTCTGGTATATATTCGTACATGCTAGTGGCTTTGTGAACATGCAGGGCTACTCAGGCATAGTGACTCTTAGAGCTAAATGCTAATGTCAGTATGCTAACATCAAATAATGGACCAGGCTAATTCAGCAGGTATTTTTACCATCTTAGTTGACTGAGTTAGCGCTAAACACAAAGAAGAGCTGAGGCTGGTGGGAATGTCATTAATCAACATAAATTACATAAGCGTTTATCTCAAAGCCCTACTGTTAGTACAACCTCATAGGTGCTCCTGTTGCTGCTAGGCTTTATGTTACCAGTCTGAGGCTTATGCTGACTTTACAAGAAAATGATCTTCATGTCGATGGGGCTACTGTGTCTTTGCCTACATTGACTAAACATTATGGTCTTATATTTGAGGCCATGATGTTAGGTTAGCAACCTCTGGCTTATCTCCTGGTTACACTCCCCAATCATTTCCAAGCTGTAATCTTCCCATCTGCCAGACAGCACTCAGGCAGGAGTACAGCTTTATCATGATGGTGCACTGCCCCTGAGGACAGGACCCGGGGCTTCACAGGACAAGAGGTCTGGCCTTGCTTACAACACGCTTCTGGCAACACCTTGTGATGGATGAGCCATGTAAAATGGCTGACTCTACACGGGTCTCTAGAGGGTTGTAAATGTGCCTGGCACTGTTCTAACGGTGTGTCTCTGTGTGTGTGCACTTTAGTTGTGATTATCTTCATAAACGTATGTCCGTTTCTTTTGTCAACATCAGTAGACAAGTCAAATCCGACCCCCAAGGAGCCCCACTGCTTCCATTAATACCACTGCTTCCATTAATACACACTCTATCCTTGTCATGCTTCAAAACACCTACTAACATACAGTAGGACTGACACACATCCCAGGCAGTGGAAAGCCAGGACATAGTTGCGCTGGATATGTCTTTTTCTTTGTGTATCATCGCACATGGACGCACCAATTCATCTCGGCCCCTTACTGCTGAGCTTTCAGACGTAGCCAGACAGTCTGCTATCTCTATAAGCTTGCATCCCAGAAGAGCCCTTTATTCCCTCTGCCAAACCTGGAGCCCAGCTGATCCCTGAAGACCATCAATCTGAACAAAACTGCTGCTGCTGCTGCTGGAGCTTAGGCTAGAGTGCAACAAGTCTTCTCATATTCCCCCCAACACCACCACCACCTTTTCTGCAGACGTGTAGGCGAATTAAAGTGTAGAGAGTGTTAACATGCTGACTGGATTCCTGCCCGTAACGTACCCATTTACCCACATCCTGTGTGCGCTCACATGCGTTTCGATGTTCAAATACAATAACAGGTGCGACCACACAGCAGGCAAATGTATTGTAATGTCAGCTGCCAATGTCAATAAAGGCTTGCCATGGTTGTTAATGATTAGCAATCCCATGCATGCACTTCCTAGAAAGATATATGTAAGATGTAACTCAGAGAGTCAGTAACTAAAAGCGCCCATGTTAAATGCAATTTGTATATTTAGTTTTATTAAGTGCAGTACATGTTTGCAGTAAAGAATGCAGTTACACAAGTGAATCATGCCCATATTCTTTGGAAAAATATGGTTTGTCCGACTAAAACTATGCCTCTATATGGCCACTAGGTGATAGCAAAGTCTAATAGCTGGGTTTTCATCAACTGTTTCCAATGTTAGGGTTAACCATCAGTAGTAGGAACAAAAATCGATTTAATATTCAGAAACTCTCCTAAAAAATCCCCTAAAATACCAGATTTTTCTATCACCAACATCAATGACTACATGACTAATAGTGGGATATTTTATTTAATTTTTTTTAGATATTTTTTGGCATTTTTCATGCTTTATTGATAGTGTGAAGAGACAGAGATGAAATGGGGCAGAAAGAGGAGTGACATGCAGAGAACGACCGCGGGCGGGAATCGAACCCGGGTCTGCTGCTGGGCCCGGCCCGGGGGGGGACGCCCTACCAACTGAGCTAAGAGCGCCCCGACAGTGGGATATTTCTAAACACTGGAAAAAGTGGGTAAACCACAAGGAAAAATTAGGTAGCCTGAGTCTAGGTTTCCCTTTCACTATACCCCTGACTGAGCTAATTAGGACAAAAACACAAAACACATTTGGAGACGAAATTACCCTTCATCATTGTCTCAAAATGTGAATCACTGCCTCCCCTGGCCAAAAACTACACATCTCATCGGCCTGTTATTTCTCTCTCTGTCTCTGTCTCCTCCTCTCGAACCATCAGTGGAAAATGGAGTGACTTGCCGAGTCCCATGTATCATAGATGCATGCACAGGGCCTTTAACTGACAGATGAAAGGAAAGATGTGGGCACGGCGGCTGTCACTCTTCTGATTGAACATAATCTAGGCTGATCCTAGATAAGCGCTGGGTATGCAACCATTAAGGGCTGGGCCACAGTTCCATGGGAAATAAGCTATTTTGGTAATGAAATATGAAGCCTTTTGTAATACAAAAAACGTCCTGGGGCTATTCTTAGGGATGTCAAATTATTTCCCAGCTGTTCCTAAAGGAGAAGTAAGTGATATTTTATGTCAATATACGTATTCAATCACTCCGGATGAGGATTATAGTGTGTTTGGCCATTTTAACACTGTCTAACAAGTCTAGCTATACTAGCTTTGATAGAGTGTATTTAACTCCCACAAATTAAATACATGGCAGGCCAATGTACTACCCCAGTGTTTGATCACGCATGTTCTGTGTATAGGATGTGGAAGTAAAGGAGCAACATTGTTTTTGTTCTGCACGCCATAGCTAGTTAGGCTTTGAGCATGAAGACCGATGTGCAACAAATGTAACACCATCTTGAGGAGCGATCGTTCAGTGGATACTGGAGTCAACGGCCCCAAATCAGGACAAGGCCACTAACGTTACAACAAGCTCTATTTGAACTTGACTGTAGGGATTTGCTCCTATCAGCCACAAGAGCATTAGTGAGGTCTAGCACTGATATTGGACGATAAGGCCAAGCTCGGAGCCGGCGTTCCGGTCCATCCCAGCGTTGATGGATTGGGGTTGAGGTCACGTCACTCAAGTTCTTCCACACCAAACTGGGAAAAGCATTTCTTTATGGACCTTGCTTTGCCGTATTTAGTCAGGGAAGAGCCTCCTCAAACTGTAGTCATATAGTTGGAAACACACTATTGCTTGAAGTATCATTGTGTGCACAAACAATGTGTTTCACAAAACAGAGACAACTAGGCAAGTGTTCTGAACCCCACCCCCAAGAGATTTCAAAATATATTCTCCAGATCACTGATGGTCATTGGTTTATTTCTTGTGTTTAATTAAAGTAGTGACAACGGCGAACAGTGTTTGTTTATTTTGCGGGCATGCAGGGATGTAGCCGGATATAAAATAAACACACACCTGGTTGAATATTGTGGACCTAACATGATGCACTACATACTTACAAGCTACATTTGAACATTGCAAGATGGAAATATGAAGAGTTAGGACGCTTAAACCCGCTGAACATACTAGACGTCCACACATGCATTAGTGGTGATCTATCTTCTTTTGAAACGACAGAGGCAGACCCTCTGCCATGCCACTTCAGATTACGTCATATCTCCCTCAGTGACACAGACGTTGCGTTGCAGCGCTTATATCAAAAGGCTAAGAAATATGATCAGATAAACAAACTACACCATTGGTAAGTGACACACTCTCTCATCCATCACCTCCACTTGGAGACCACATGCAATCAATTACAGCCAAGCCACAGCGACCATAATGGAGCACCAGCAGCGTCGTGGGATGCAATCCATCAGTCTGAAGGTAATGTGGCACTCATAACATTTGCGGACAGGCTTGGGGGAATCGGGTGAAATGAAGTGCTCTGCCCTTTGAAGTAACACCTTGGCCAGGCCTAATGATGATGAAGATGAGGCTGTATAACATCTTTGAACAAGATCAGTGGTGGCCTTCTTCCATTACTGCTTGTACAGAAGATGGAGGTTATTGTACTTGGTTGCAACGCAGATCCCTTTGTTTTTCTTGCTGTCTTGAATCAAGAATCTCTTTTATACTTTTGATCTATATCTCTGTATCATATTGTGGTCTTTTTTATTAGAGTTAGGTCGATGATTTACTTTTTTAAGTCAAGAAAACACTCACAAAAGAATGTTTTTTACAGGAACAATAACCTTAATTCAACTCTTTTGCAAAGCCCTGTGGTTTTATGTGTGTTCCATGTGATCAAAGCACACACAGTTAAAGGCCCTTTATAATTTCCCGTAAGTCCAGGGAGAGCAGGGATGGGTGGTGGCCTGTTGGCCTGCCCTTCTTCAAAACCCAAGGCTACTTTCCCTCACTCCACAGAGCACTCTTGACAGGCCTAGGTGGTATTTTATTATTTCAGTTCATTCTGTCTATTCAGACTCTATAATTACTCCCTTACATGTCATTTAACGCTGCCTCTTTTTTTCAAATTACATGTCTGACCCTCTCCTTCGGGGATAGGATTTCCCTGCCATGTATTTTAACCTACTCTATTTTAAACCCTCTCTCTGTTATTATTTTTCATTTTGGGTTTTTCTTTTAATCATTCCGCTATGATCTTGCTTTTGGTATTTTGTCTGGAACTGAGAGCTAAAATGTTGAAAATGTGAGGCAAAGTTAAAGCGCAAGAAAAAAAAACTGCAGTTGGGTCATCCCATGAGACAAAACAGTGACAGGTTTTTTTAGGAGGCAACATATTTGTGTTTGTTTGTGTCTGCATTTGGATCGAAAGTACTGCGTGTCATCCCAAGTAAAACTCACACAAACTTAATTCACTTAGCCGTCAGTTACCACACCATGATTAACAGATTCATATTATAGTGCACATACGCAGTCTGAAACGATGACTGCACTGGGACTCATCTCAATTACAGAAATGGTTCTTAAACCAAAACCAGTAAAAACTCAAATCTTACTCCCTACGTCGTGAATAAAAACAATTATTAAATTGTGGGACTGGCAGAGATGTCATTTCCAAGAGAGTTCCTCCGACAATTTTAAACCAAAACACCACATTACTGGACTGATGCCTGTCTAAGAGCGAGGAAGAGAAAGAAAGAGATCGACAGGCCTTTCAGGGCCTTTGTTTACGCGAGCGTTGCAGGCACGATTCCCACAAATGTGGATGGGAGCCCTTTGTAAACAGAGCTTGAGTGAAGCTGCTGTTCGTCAGCCAATCTAAATACAACAAGGGCCCGTGGTAGGCTTCACCGCCATCTCTAATTCTGGCTGGGGCTTTGGCGCAGAGCGGGACCACGGTTCGAGGCCAGACTGCAGCAGGCAGCCAGCGAAGGAGGAACCTTTTTCTGTAACCGGTGAAAGATATAATCCACGAGTATTGGATACGCACTTTTACACCACACACATCGACACACAGATGAGCATGTAGAAAATTGGATAATGCGAATAAGATGATGTAATCCTGGGTTTAATGCAATATAAAGTTGAGACCAGGTCCGAAAGGCAAAGCCGAGCCATGGCCAAAATCAGAAACAGGCAGGCTTGAAGAGAGTAACTGAATATTTTGAGAACATGTGTACAGCTGTAACCCTTTCGAGCGTTGTTTTAGAAAAATGTGCCCTCAGATGTATTTCCTCCCACATATGACAGTATACAGAGACCCACACACATTCATAATAGCAAGAGTAAAAGTGTTTTGAGTCTTTGTTATATGTGCTGCCCTGACTGAAGAAAGTGTGTGGAAGTCTACGGTTTCTAATATGCAGTCTTGGCCTGCCAGTGAGAAAATGAGTTTCACATGACATCAGACCACTGCTGATGTAACTGCCTGCACATAGGTTACCGTCAGTGAAAGGTAGAGGCGTTGCTCTCTTAGCAACATACTAGCTTTTTCTGTATGTCAGTGATCGGACAAGTTAAAGTTGTGATGAGAAAGCAAATAATGAATAACCAATGACTCTCCCAATGGTGTGAATATAATGTATGGTGGATTTTGTCACAGGCAACACCAGGGGGAGCCAAGCCTTAACAGGTAATCCCATCAAATCCCCCCATAAAAACTCCCTAAATGAAAGTTTCACTCCCAAGTGAACTTAACCCACTCATAAAAGGACAGTTCTCGTCTTTCTGGCTCTTGTTAGGGATGCCATTGATGTGTGACTTGTCTACGTCTATCAGTGTGCGTTCTTAACACGGCCTTGTTGTTAAAGTTGGAGGTAAACTTGGGTAATGGAGGCCCCTATTCATTAAGCCTGTGGAGTGAACTGGGGACAGGCTAATGAGAAAGGCTCCTTTGACAAACCAAGGCGGGCAGTGTAATAATTGTCCAGCGCTTAAATGAGCCACTGAAGAAAACAAGGAGTTAAAATGGACAGAACCCCTGAGCTTTCCAGCTTTACCCACTTAGCCGTATTTCGCTGTGTTTTCCACCGATTTTTCGGCTGAGTGGCCACACATAAATTGATACAAATCCATAATCCAGATTCGGGCTTAAAGTCGTCTCTCCCTCCTGCTTTCTTCCCCTCACAGGAGTGTGCTGAGTATTGATCTGGGCCTGAATAATTTAGAAGTTTAAGCTTAGCAAGCATGTGAGGGAAATGGTACTGAATAGCACATCCCAAAATTGGCCATCACATTTGAAGTGCAGAGAGCTGCGGTGTAAGTAAACAATGAATTGGGTATCTTGCTTTAAACCATTGGTTTTTAGGAAGTTGTACTTTTTATGTAAATTGAAGAAATTTGGCATCAACTGGTGGCATTTTAGGACAGATGTAACATTACACTGTGCCTGACATTTACAATGCAAGGAAGTGTGTCAGTTCTCATCTCAATCAGCTCAAACCCTACATGTGTTTCATTGTGAAACGTTTAAAAAAGGACTATAACGTAATGCACAGGACCAATCCCTCCGTCCACTTTTCCAGGCTCCCACCCTCTGTTGCTCCTAAGGGGACTTATTAAAATCCATAGTTTTCCACCAGACCATGTAAAAGATTTAAGAAACAGGGTGCACCTGGTGATGTGGCTGTTGCTGGGGACTAATGTATGTGCCGTGTTTAGCAACCTGGGAAGAAAAAGAAAATGCCGGGTTCCCATTGTGACTCAACCTTGGCTCAATCTGCTCTAAAGGCACTCAGGCTACAGGTTTCTACACAGGCGACTGTCATGATTTGTTGAAACATAGCTGCCAACTGCAACCCAAACCTCCCGCTGACTCTCACTATTAGAAACATCTGCCAACATAGAAATCTGATACTTTGTGTAACAGTTGGTGCAGTTAGTGTCAGAGAGATTTTCTGTAATGGAATTTACTCTGGATCTCAGTGCTGCTTGACACAGCTGACCAAAACATATTACTAGATCGACTAGCAAACTGGGTTGGACTTTCTGGAACTGTACTTAACTGGTTTTCCTACTTGAAGGACAGACACTACTATGTGTCAATAGGCAATTTCACATCTGAGCGAACAAATATTGAATGTGGGGTCCCCCAAGGTTCCATTCTTAGGCCTCTTCTGTTTAACATCTACATGCTCCGACTAGCTCAGATTATGAATAAGAACAAATTATGCTGCCATAATTATACAGACGACACACACATTCACATAACCATATCACCAGGAGACTATAGTCCGATACAGGCACTGAGTAAGTGCATTGAGCAAATCAATGAATTGATGTGCAAACATTTTCTTCAATTAAACAACGAGAAAACTGAAGTAATTGTCTTTGGTGCCAAAGATGAACAATTAAAGTCAGTGCAGAGCTTAAATCTGTTATGTTAGAAACCACACACCAAGCCAGAAAACTTGGTGTTGTCATAGACTTAGACTTTAATTTCAAGAAACACATTCCATCAATTAATAAGTCAGCCTACTACCACCTTCAAAACATATTAAGAATTATAGGACTTATGTCTCAGCAAGATTTAGAAACACTTGTCCAAGCATTTATATTTACCAGACTTGACTACTGTAACAGTGTCCTTGCAGGCCTTCCAAAAACATCTATCATGGTCAAGGGGAAATGAGAGGGGCTTGAAAATATAATGCTCACATGACCAAAAATGTGATTTGTTGGCTAGATACAGGGGTTGTCTCACATTACCCGATGTCGCACATTACCTCGTACTCCCCTAATACAAACACCTGTGTATAACACAAAAACATCACATTACTGTGATGGAGTCAGAATGGGAAGCTAGCAAGCTAAGCTAATAACCCTGCGGGATCCTCCAATAACTTTATTTGCCGTTTAGATGCAGAGCAGCTGACTGAGAGATCGGCTTTATGAAACGTGCAAATTATGTAAGTGATCACTGTATGAATAAAGAGCGATTTTACACTTATATTAACATAAATAAACCACTTACTTCACCTTTAAGCCTGTAAACAAGCCTAGTGCTGCTTCTGCCTCTCACAATGCTGTTACTTCTGCAGGGCACTGTATGTGAATGTTACTGTTCGCGAGCTCCATCAGCAAGTGCTCCCCCAAAGCTTTCTCTTCTATCGGCTCAGGCTGCATGTTAATATTGCCTGAGGGTTTTCAGGTTGATGCAAGGTGCGATTTAAAAAAAAAAAACATATAAAGGGTGATGTTTATAAAAACTTTTTAATTCATGAAAAAATTAGAAACAAAACATGAAAAAATAAATCTCCCACACCGCAACAAAAAGTCGATTGCGTATTGTGTTCAACAGGTTTAATATTTTTTAAATGTTATTTGTTTTTCCTTGCAATTTTACTACTTTAGTTTGTAAAATTCCTTAATATCAGTATTTCTGCCAGCTGCAGTAGATTTTCAATTCAGAGATACTGTGATATTTCATCAAGTTTTGAGGTGTCTTTGTGAAGGTTCTGAAGATGTTCAAGATGTGCAAATTATTCTGTATATTTTATCGATGTATTTTCTAAGAAAATGAAATACTTCTGCTTTTCATAGAAGGTGGCTGATATGGAAAGCTTCTAGTAGCAGTGTTATCATGGTAAGCCCCCCTTCAGCAGTGATGTGTCTAAAAACTAACATTAAAGTAGCCAAAAAGCAGGCGCAGAGATTTTACAAGGGCAAAAAATGTCTGCTTGCGCGCTCTCGCATCTTTGGTATCTCTGCCCTCCTACAATTTGTACCAGCCCACCCTAATTTAACTGTCTAGAACCGGGCCTGGTATTGACCCTTGTCAAACCATTGCAATAGACTGAATTAGTTATTATGTTTGTTGTCTTTGGCAATGACATATTTTTAACCATTTGGTTGCAGTGAAAAAAGCACTGACATATGACTGTATCATAACCTTTTAAATCTCAATGGCAGACAGTTGCATGTAGAGAAATACAAGCCCTATATTCACTGTCTTTTAGCTCTGTGTTTGGTCTCTGTCAACCCCCGAAGGACGTATCTTGGTCTGCAGCTGCTAATTCCTAGACTGTGTTCACAATCGAGACACAAACTGTGTCTGTCAGTTCTTAGGTTCTGAGCAGGTATAGCGCACAGTGGGCTTTTAACGCTGTGTCACTACAGTAACCACTAACCACTACTAAACACAGCTGCCTGCTTCAGCCTCTGTAGGTTGGTCTGCTTTAACAAGTAAAACCAGATTATTATCATCGAATATCAGGGAACGGACACCCAACCTAAGATATAAACTGCTCACCCCGGATACTGCTGAACGTGCTTCACTCGCCTTTCCGTCAGGGTGACCCGCGTGTTCATGACTTGACATTTTCTGACTGCAATCGTACTCCGTGAGAGTAAAATAAGTGCAATGTTTTCAATCTCAGCAGAGGCTCACACCATTCCTGTATGTCTCCTGCTACTTCCATCTCTCTCTCTCTCTCTCTCTCTCTCTCTCTCTCTCTCTCTCTCTCTCTCTCTCTCTCTCTCTCTCTCTCTCTCTCTCTCTCTCTCTCTCTCTCTCTCTCTCTCTCTCTCTCTCTCTCTCTCTCTCTCTCTCTCTCTCTCTCGCTCCCTATCCACATGTCACATAGCTGTACTGTGGAGGAGACAGCCAGGCGTAAAAACAGACCTGCAGCTGATGATGAAATATGACCCAGTGATTTGTGGGCCGTCTGCCGTTGAAGTTGTTGAAGAGAAAGAGAGAGCTCACTCAGACATGGAGTGGGAAGCTTTTTTCTACTTCTTCCTCTTCTTTCCCCCTCACATTGCATAACTTGTATGATGCACAGGGGAGGCAGACATGTTAAAGAGTATTTGATGTACAATTTAGATATAGACGCATCGTTCATTTAAATGTATAGTCTTTACATCTGCTATTTCAACATTCTGTAAAAACATTTTGTCAACAGACTTATCCAAAATGACTTGCAACTGGAGGTAGGCAGTTAGCATTAAGGGTCTTGCCTAAGGACCCTGACCCTGCCCTGCCCAGTAATCAAAACCATTGGTGTTAGCTACTGAGCTATCCAGCAGCACCATACAGGAATTTAGACTTTATTTAAAGCTGCTCTGAGCACTATTTCCATTCCACAATGGATGAAATGACCATGCGTGATGTCAACCTGGTCACTCATTAAGACACAGCCACAGAGCTTTAGGGTCTTTGAGGTCATTTTTGGGGTTTTATAAGACGCATACCAAAATTATACCCACATGTGTTCTCAACAATCTTAATAAAGTGCATTGTCCCTAATGAATTCAAATAAAGTCAGCAGTAGATGCCATCACATGGTATGAAACTCCAGTTGACACGTCTGGAGGGTGCTGGCCAAACGATGCTTTCCAGTTTCCAGCACCTGTACCATTCATGCACTATTCATAACTTCTGGAATCAAGAGATGAAGGTTTGTGGAAACTATAGCCCCTTTTACACAGCCAGTGAAAGCCGGGAATATGCCGGCCTTTCGGCGCTCCGCCCTGCTGTTTAAATGCGACAGTAGGGGAACGAGGGAAGAAAGGTGCGAGAGATTGTTCCGGGAATTTTACTACCTCGGGGGGTAGTAAGATTCCCGACACAATCAGTTCCGCCTCTCTGTTTAAATGATCCAGCTTGTTGTTGCGGAACAGGGGGGCGTTTGACGTTCCATAGCCTACGTTCTAAACATGCAACCATGTTAGCAGTTGAAGGACGTGTGTTTAACATTAATCACGGCGGCCTGATGTCCCGTAAAAATCACCAAATAAAAGGAACGGCGTATAATCTATCTGATCATGAGGTCCGTTGCTCAATCCAAACCCCCGCGCTTCATTTTGCAGAGTGTATGAGTCTATTTCTGCCCAGGAGAAGTTGTACAATGGGAAAGCTAGGCTAGGCTAAGTAAGGGATAAAGTATAGCGAACGGGTCAAGCTGAACAAGAGCCCTCCGCTGCGCGTCAGGCTCCTGCTTCAGCTTGTCGGTCTTTATTTCTAGCAAGTGACCCGTTCGCTATAAATTATCCCGCTTATTAGGCTACATGGCTACTACAAAAAATAAAGCAATTCATTGAAGCAACATGTTGTTTTAACAGCCAACAGCCGCTGCACGGTCGGAACTCACTCAGTAGCAACGGTTACTATGTCAAGCTGCGGCCAGTAGTACGCCAGTAAATAGGAACGACCAAGGATACCACCTAGTAATAGTCTGCTCGCCCCGTCTGCTTCAGCTGACTGAAGGCTCCGGCTCAGCTGTTAGCCACAGAGCTACTGTTTTGCTAACACAACTCAAGACGTGAGGAGGTGAAGCGGATTGATTTTGTCAGTTTGGTTAACAGTCCCAGTGATGTTGGACTCAGCGCGTAGCGAGATCAACTGGCACATCGTGGGGACAGTAAAAGACGGCCCTCTTACTGCAAGCTCCAGCACTTCTGCTCTCAATTCACCTGCCAGTGTTGTTGTTGTAAAGCAGCTGACCGGCGTGGCGCTAAATGTTTACGTCACACCTTACGCTGTTTACAAGCACCTCTTTCATTCCGGAACACTGTGTAAAAGGAGCTACTGATGCGCCAGCAGGCCGGCGTTGCTTGGTTCTGTGTAAATAACACAGAAGCAAGCAAAGCCGGCATTTTGGAGTGATGTTGTTCCGTCAATATGCCACAATCTCTGTGTAAAAGGGGCTTATAACACAAAGACAGTCAACAGTGACCAAACTGTGGCGATGCCAGACTGCACAAATTCCTTACTGATTACTACCTCTTCCGTGACTGTGTTTTTTGATTTGTATGCAGGTGGAAAAAAATGTAGAAGTCATCCACCTAGACCTTTGTAGGAGCCTCTTTGGTAATTTGTTATTCAGTCATTTAGTGTCAACATGGATATCGGCGATGTGGAGAGAAAGAAACAAGGGCAGGCTTGTGTGTATGCTTCAATACGGACTCAAGACCCCAATCGAGATGGCAGAGAATTGGCAGATGCATGTCTCCGGAACGCTCCATTTGTTCCCTTTTTTTTGTCCAATTCTCATAGTCTGCGTCATTCCAGGTGACGCAAACTGGCAGCTTTCCCCCCGGTTGACAAGAACTGGGCATGCGGCTGGTAATCAGAGGTGGGTGACTCAATGCCCTTCAGGCTAAATGTCATGATTTCACTCCTTTCTAACACTATGGAATTAAAGGCGTTAAATAATTACACAATTCTTCACAAGTCGAACTGCAACCACATATGCTCTAACCTGACTTTAAGGATTAACTTTGAAAGAGTCACAGTCTTTGCAATCACAGTAGGTTTCATAATGGCCCACTGATTTAAGTTGGTGATTTCGCCAACTCGTAGACACACTTTCAAATCGATTACATCTCAGAACATTTCACATAGTTATTTTGTGTTGCACTCTGATAAGCTATTGTTATGTCAAAGATCACTTGATCTGCCTTAGGTGGTTTATGTCCAAGTGTGAAGCATAGCAGGTTTGCCAAAAAAAGCCTTACAATCCTAATGGCTGCATTGCATTTCGGTCTTTCCAGGCAACCTTGTATATCCTATGAATTATTTATGATAATCTGAAAAAAAGCATTAGTGATATAATTTGCATAACAACGATAGGAAGCAATGTGGTTAAGTAATGTGATGCTTTCCAGCCGTACTCCCACAGCTCTATCAGATAAGCTCAAGTACCACTTTACCTGCATGTTCAAAATGTGTTGATTGAAGCTGATTCTAAAGTGGATGCTTTTTTATATAAAAGAGGATATTGTTACAATAACGATAGCCATATTAGCAACCTTTAGGCTTTTGATGGCCAATATCTGTCTGTTGGTCGGTCCACCACTTTGATCTGGACTGGGACATCTCAACTATTTGATGGATAAGAAAGCATTGATATACACATCAATGTTGGTGCTTATCTTCTAGTGCCCTTGCACTCTGTCGATAATCACAAAACATGGTTATGACATTAATGGATTGTAAACAGTGAATCCGTTGATGTTCCTAATGAGTGATTTTACATGAGCAAGCATCAGTAAGGGATGAAAAGTTTCAAAATTTAAAAATTAAAAGAACAAATCTGGGAGTGTGGAGTTAGAGAGAAGTGAGTTTACCAGATAGGCAGCTCTTCAGCTCTGCTCCAGGCTAGGTGCTCCAGGCTATATTAGCAACTACTAGTTTAACAAGCACAGACCTCTGTCCAAATTGTTGGCGGTTGGGTTGCATTGTGGGTAATATTGCCGACAAAGGGGAAGACATATGGAATATAAGACAATAGAAGATGTATTAATAAACCACAAAGTTACAGTATAGGTGTGCAATGCTGAATAACATTCCTCTCGATCTGGTTTTCAAAGAAATAAGGGAGATGATGGAACTGTCCATATTTCTGCTGGTTTCTTTGTTTGGTCAGGTTTTAGTTGTACTACCGACATTGCTTTCTTGGATATGATAAGTAGTTGCATATGAATGAAAATAATAGAAGATAAGGTTAGATGGGGACTGTACACAAAAGTTTTACTGAGAATGTTTTTTGATGGTTGAAAATAATGCATCTCCTCAAAATGTGTCTTTGTTTGACCTACAATCCACACAGGATTTTTTCCTTGACATTATCAAATTCCATCCTCTGTTCCCCCAATCCGTGCCCCAGCTGTCTGCCTGACAAACATCCCTTATGTTCTTTACCCTTTCATACACAGTGTTGTCTAGACTGCAGTTAAGTTTTGAATAATGACAGGGTCTCACCTGCAACTTGTGGTCTCGTTGCTAATTGTTAGGCTGGAGTCAACCTGATTCTACTTGAGAGGTTGCTGCTCAACATTTACTTGGAGTCATAGATACTTATATTTGGAAGGTTCATTTTCTTACTAGAGAAATAAAAAAATATTATTCCAAATGCAGAATAGTAAAAAAATAGGTCTCCTATCCTATGTAGTGATTCAGACTCAGAACCCATAACCACAACCATATATTTCAATATGTCTCCCACTGCAACCATGCTACTTTAGCACTTTGTGTGTGTGTGTGTGTGTGTGTGTGTGTGTGTGTGTGTGTGTGTGTGTGTGTGTGTGTGTGTGTGTGTGTGTGTGTGTGTAGGGAGAGAGTGAGCGAGCGATTGGACCTGGACAGATGGGATGCGTGTGAAAATGAGTGAAAGTGAATGTGTATGCATCTGCATAATATTTGCAGACAGTATTTGTTTTATTTACATATATATTGTATATCTTGATGTTTTTACTGTGTAATCTGGAGCCGTCGGCAGAAATTTTGTTGTGTGCAAAACACACAATGACAATAAAGACTTCTTGATTCTTAATAATGACTGCTTCTCTACTCGTGTGTGTGCTATGTCTTTCAGACACACACCATGCCTCAGAGACCAGTGCAGTCTTGTACCTACTTTGCCTGCATGAAGAGGAACCCCAGCTTGTGTTTACTTTACTGATTGCAACAGTCGGAGCGGGAAATTCACCCAGTGAGGAGGACGTATGGTGAGTGTCAGCTCCTAGTCTGGAGCCTGAAAACTAGTGGAAACACTGATCACAGACCAGTTTCTCACATTTCCAATTGCAAGGGAGATAATTGCATCTGCATTTTCCATTCAATTACCAGTCTTTGCCACAACACACAAATCCGTCGGCAAGTTTGAGTCAACAAAATGGAAATCGTGTGAATACTGAACCCTCTTTTAATCACACAAAACAGTGTCGGCAATTATTCCTGTGGAAAATGTGCAAGAAATGGACTGTGGCCCTCCTGCTGCTCCTGCTCCTCTCGCCCGACCAAGACGTACGTCAGCATCCCTGGAGGAAACCGGGACCTTAATTGCAGGCAGGTCTGTGTTTACTTTGCAGTGACACCGGCAACCATTGAACCTGTGTTTATTTTTTACTTTGGATGACTTAAGCGGAGAATAAATCATCCTTGTGCCACCACATCAGAACAGCCATTCAAGGGAGATGTCAAGTTGAAAGGGACCTGCATCCTGTGGAAAAGTTTGCACCTTTTTTTTTGCGGTGGCGTCTATGGCATCTTTAAAGAGACGTGGGCATTGAGGCCTTTTACTCATGCATTAGCAGACCATTGTTTTTCGTTGCTTTTCAAATTGCAAAGTATCCAACCTTGTGCTTTCATTGTGGACTTTCAGGAATGTGAAAATGATAATACCTGGCGCGGTTCTCTTTTCCACTTAGTGCCTCATTATGCACTGGAAAACTATGATGGCCAATTATGATTCAGAGAGAAATAGAGAGAGAGAGAGAGAAAGCCACTAGATAGAGAAATATTTCTGTTACCATGAGGACGACTATATTGAAGGTCCTCTGCGGTCCACAAAGGGGGGGACTCGCGGGACTGGCTCGCAGTGTGAATTGCTCCCGGGGGTGCATGGGATAGCCGAAAGGGGAAATGTAATAACTCAATGACGAGGAGAGGCTGCCAATTACAGTCAGCCCCGGATAGAGGAGCAGGATCAGACACATTGAAAACGTTTCTAGACTCCCCAGGGAAGCCCCCTCCGTCAGTGAGCTGCCAGTCCTCTGGAAATATGAGCAGCGATGTGGGAATCCAAACAATATCGTAATTGTGAGCGATAACAGCGAGCTAAAGAATATATCTAAACACGAGTATCACTGGTAATGTTGTTTTAAGATTAAATGTACACTCATGCCTGGGATCTCCTCGTTCTCTTAGCACTTTAGTTGCACTTACACAGTGTTTGGATTTTTCCGCCGAGTATTTCTTCTAATAACACAAATGGAATGACCCATAGGCTCGACATTCCACACTGTGCAGATAAGCAGCTTAACACGAGACAAGCTAAATAAACCGAGGAGAGCTTGTAAACAAGTAGGATTTTTCATATTTGGAGTTATTTTACAATTTGCCCGCATGGCATCTCTGTGGGTGATCCAGTGATTATATGGTTTCGTAGCAGAAACCAACAGGCATGAGTCACTTCTCATCAGCAGGTCACACACAAAACCCCAGATTTCAATGGAAACACTTGAGCCAACATGTGTAATAGAGAAGTACGACAGAAGAGCACACTGAATTAACAATGCTGTAGTGTATATGTAATGCAGCTCATTGCAGTCAGTCAGTCAAAGGTTATTTAAAGTTTAATATATTAAGACAATCTATCGCCGGAGGGGAAGAGCAAACTATTCTGAAGAACAATAGAGACATTGTAGCGTGTGGAAATGATATATTACGTCATGGATTTATGTTACAAGTTGACTGACACACTGTTTGCAGTCTGACGGTAAATCAGTGCCGAAATATGCGAGCACAAATTGATTCCGCGCACACAACTGAAACAGACGCGCACATTCTGAATGTTATTTTTTGCAAGTGCTTTGTAGCCAGCAAGCAGAATAACCACGCTTGCAGTGCTCAGAGATTCCGAAGGAGCACGGGACTGTTTCTCTAAAGGCACAACTGTTATTATTGCTAACAAAACCTTCACTTGCTTATTTGCTAGTGTTTTTCTTTTTAGTAGTTAGGTGGGTATTCGTCAATATAATTGGAGACAGGTATGTTTTGTTTTTTAACGTTGGCACTAATCATCAAGGAAAATATGTCGAAACACTGTAGACTACCCCTCTAAATGCTTCCAGAAAGATTGCTAAAATAGCTAACTAACTTAACTAGTGTTGGTAATGTATGGTGATACACAGTATTTGGATACCTATCATGTTATGTGAGCTGCAGTGTTCCTTTGTTTGGTTAGGTTTAAGCATGCTGGTTAAGGGTTACAAGGGAAGATCAGGGCAGGTCACTAAATAGGATGAGACACCAACTATGGTGTAACATCTAGAAAGGGCATGGAGGGTTGAAAAATACAATGAGGTCTTTATGTTCGAGGCCAATCTCAAAAAATATGTCAATGATGCTCCCCAATGTGTGTGTGTGCTCCATTGCTGTGGTTGTTTCCATGGTGCCGAACTGATCTTTCTTTTTTCCACTCTCAATCTGTTGATTATTTCTTGATTAATCAATTTATAGAAATTGCCTTTTAACATTTCCTTGCTTTGTCAGACATTACAAAACCCAAAGATAAAAAAAAGAAAAGAAAATACAAATCCAAAGACAAATTAACCAAATAATCAATGAGCTGCAGCACCTCTAGAAGTATAGGATACGTTTTAATGATATTGATTTTTTACCATTGTAAACTATCTTGCTTTTTGCTGATATGGAACTGTCGCTGTGTGTGAAAGGCGGCCTACATATTCAGTTCTCCAGCCCAGTCTGAAGTGCCTCTGCGGTGGTAAGCGTATTTCTGTCTGCTGGTGACAGGCTTGCTGACAAAGTGAGTCAGCAGGATATCCAGATGACCCACTGTGGCAGCAAATTCTTTGGAGGGGCATGAAGGATTAGGAGGCACTGGGGTTTGAACCCATGACCTCTCCTGTTTGTTTACCTTTTCCTGGTAGAGGCCACTGTGACTTACACTAATGTATTGTTGTCTCAACGTCCTTTGTCTCATTTGGATTTGTAGGACCAAGTATGGATCCCATCCGATAATTGTTATGTTATGTTCTGTGTACTTCCATGTCTAACAAATAGTAGTACATAGGAAAAAAATAAGTTTCTTTTCTTGTGTTTTTAAGTGCAAGAACGCACCGAAAAACTGAATGGTTGGACATTCATTATTGACACGCCATTGTGAATAAAGCAGTGCCTGTCACCTCCAGCCCTAACAGAAATGCTTGCTCATACAGCACTAATTAATTCTCCCATGCAGTTCAGAAGAGTGCAGAGCAGAGAGGTTCTAGCCGTGTCAGGTTGGAGTAAACAAGACCCCTATGGGAGAAGGGTCTTGTCTTGGCTGGCTGGCTGGCTGGCCCATTTTAAAAAATCAATGCGCTAATCATCTGCCGTGCACCGAGTGCCCTGGCCGCGCTTGCCAGTCCCTCTCCCTTTGAGGTTAATTTAATTAGGTTCCAAAGCTGAAAAGCTCCTGAAATGCACACAGAAGTGCAAGGTGTAATTGATTTTATTTCTTCCCCTGATATTCCCTGCTTTTAGGACGAGACCGTGGACAGGGTGACGGGAATTTAATGACAACACAGTCAACAAAGAGCTCATTTCTGTGGCTTAGAGGAAGTTTAGTTTATGGTACAACCAAGATCTACTGAAGCGAGATTAAACCTTAACAAATAGGTTGAGTATATTAACAAGACACTGTTTTTGTGTTTGCCCAATTTGGCACTGCGTTATGTTAAAAAAGGGGGGAAAGAGGGGGGGTGGAGGGGGCGGTTGTGCGATTTCAGTTTCGAAAGACTGACATTTTGTACATGTAGTGCCAAAATAACCCCTTCTTTCATACAGTAAATTCTATATGCACACATGTGCCTGACTAACAAATGTCAAAGCTGTGCTAATAACATAAATATAATTGAACGTGTGCAGCTGTACAGATGGAAAATGGTAACGTAACCATAAAACTGGTTGTATATTAACATGCTATATCTCAGCATTTCAAACGCTAGAACATATCAGGTTTTAAAAATATGTCAACCTCGCTGCTGCTGTTCATTATTGTCTGGCAAGCCACCAGCTGGCTGGCAGGTCTTTGAAAACCAGTGAGTAACACATACAGGTGAGTAACATATACCAATTTGTCAACAAAAAAGACACACACACACACACACACACACACACACACACACACACAGATGCACACACACACACACACACACACACACACACACACATACACCCACACACACACACACACACACACACACGGCATTGTTAAAGTAAATTGAGAAATTAAATTAGAAGTCACTGTTTCAAACCAGTCTAAAAGTTTGTTCATAATGGTGACTGCTTTTATTGTCCATTTTACAATGGACTGTTAACTAAACCAATCCCAGCGCTTTAAAGCATTAGGGCTTTGGAGTTTTGTGCATGTTGAACACGACATTGCATTGGCAGACAGCGCCTTGTTCGGGGGACTGAAGGTCAAGGATCACACCACGATCTTACTAGAACTGTTGTGACTTATTTTGCGGTTAATCAAAATAATCACGGTCCTTCGGGATTGTTTTAGACCCGCTGGCTCCTTTGGTTCCAAAATAAAAGGACCAGATCGTCAGTCAGCTTTTGAGTATTTTATTTCACAGTAAGCTAAAGAAAACACGAAGGATCAACATAAGCTTTTTCTAACACAATATTGAGCTGTCAATGAGTGGTCAAAAAACTGTACCGCTTCCCGTTCATCTATTGACCTGTGGCTCCTCTCCTAAAAACACACAGGTGCGCTCATCAAACTAACTACAACATCCCCAGCATGTCAAAAGCAAAATATGTTTTCACTAAATAAAAAAAGATCCAACAAACAACTCCCAATAACCAAGCCAACATCATCTTGGATTTAAACAATAAATCAAACATAATATCAAACCAAATATTTGCTGGTAAATTTACGAAAAAGCCTGACTGAAGCCGGACAAATCCGAGTTGGCTCGACTTGCTTGTGCCGTCAGAAGTAGCGTCTTTGTTGCGGATGCAGTTTGTTTTATTTTGAAGGCCTATTATGGTGCCTAATATGGCGCTTTTCCACTTCAAATGTGCTCAGCGAGTAAGATTATAAGCAAACTATTACTTGGGGGATCCAATGGTGTGTGGAAAATACCAGTTGTGTTTGGATTGGAACACCTGTCCAAAATCAGACAGTAAGTCAGTATTGGTCTCTGCAACAATGTTCACAGTCTTTTTGAATGAAATAGTAGATCAGCTTCCCCCCGCCCATGTGTGTCAAACTGAATCCCACTTCTTCAGCTTATTCCCTGATTGTAAAACCCTCAACATTTTGTTCAGAACTAGAGAAAGTACTAAGACTATACAGCCCTCCTTCAGGCATGTACTCCTGTCTGCCTGCTTGAACTCACACACGAGGAAACAGGGATATGGAAGGCTCCTCAGGCACTCAGACTCTCATCTGGACAATTTCCCATAAGCCATGGTTCTCGGCTCTGTGAAGGCCTTTCACTGTGCCAGCACCTACATGCATGCAGCATTCTCTCACTCTCTCACACCACCATTCTGCACACAATGCAGTAACAAATTATATGTATTTCACTTGACATCCAGTGTCTGCATGCCAACTATTGCTGCAGGTTTTAAGCTTCATTTTGTGCCGCCCACAAGGACATACAGCAGGGTGGAATGTGTCTATGGTCTTTGGCAACACACTATTTGTCCTCTAAAATAACTTTTTCTTCATGCCCGGATTGAGGAGAAGCGTGGTGCAGCCGTAGCGCGAAGAGTATCCATGCTGTCATCATAAGTAAGTAAGTTAGTCATTTATTTAGGTCCGCAATAGCAAAGCAGATTACAAAAAGCTGGAGGATGAAGCTGGGGCTTATTATGCCTACCCATTTAATATTTGATTTATGCAAAACCTGATTTTAACAAAACAGAAAACAATAGAGAATTATACGAAACTAAACATTAGGGGGAAAAAATCCTGGAAAATCCATGAATTATAGAAAATGGTGTGCATTATCATGAACATGTTTTCAGTTTTACAGGCAGCAGGGCACACCACAGCCATCCTTCAGGAAGAGGGAAAGAACCAGAGTGAGGAAAGGATCGTGCCTCGTTATCAGTTTGTCTCCTCTTGTCTCCTGCTTGGAGCCAGTGAGACTGACCCTGGACCAGTCAATGCCAGCTTAACGCACAGTAGTACAATATGCATGTTCTTGACTATGACTAAAGGCACGATCTGTATAAGTAAATGTACAATGTTTTCTCCACGGGGCTCTGATGATGTTGTGTTGAAATCCTTGGGTCAGGGTTGCACCCCATTGTACACTGGTTATTTCATGTCAGAGAGCCTCTCCGAACCTTAAAATTCATCATTTATTTACGGGCTTCTTGTTTGCCTTGTCAAGCTGTGGCCTTGCTTCTGGTGCCAGCACATGCCCCTCAGTCTACATTTTTGCATCTCACAAGGCTAACCCGTATTAATATTTCAACTCAGGAAAGCAAAAACAGGCTCCAGTTCATCCTTTGATTGGCAGTTGAGGTGATGCAGCATTGGGGAGATTATTGATGCATTGTTATGGGTTCAGATTGGGCTGCTGCAAAATAGAAAATACAATTTAAATAAAAGGCAGCAAGCATTGGTCCATCAGTTTTGCATATAGTCTAATTGAATAATTCCTATTTGGGTTGTGAAGCTTTGGGGATGATTCCAAGTGGCACAGATGTCCCATGAATAGAACTATGTGAGCAAATATTTGTACTCGCAATTATGATTATTTTTCTTGTCAATGTTTGGCAGCGTCAAACGTGCACTTGTGGAATTGCTGTGCGATTGCAATTATAATTGGTCACGTTGAAAACACACACAGGTTGTGACACATGACCTAAATATGGAAGATTGAAGCAATTTATTAAGATTCGCATGTTATTTTTGAAAAAGATTATCTTAATTTATGCCTTCTTCTCTGGATCCCAATCCAATTCGGGGTCAATTGTTTTTGCAATCACATGCAAATCAGTCCAAGCTAATTCCATTGACTCCTACGGCGTTTGTGCAGGAGGGAAGCAGGAAGAGAGATGCCAGATGTCAAAACGCCGTGTAAGTCTGAGATGTCGGATAGGTTGCAACAACTCCAGGGCCATCCTTTTTTATCCACCTACTACAGTCTATACTTCCTGTCTGAGTAAGTAATCTCACTGATCAAGTTGAGCTGGCTGAGGTTTGGCTATGCATCTTGACACCACAGTCCAAACTTTAATATCCTGTCACAGCTTGCAGGTTAGACAAAATACAGTGAGACTGTTTTCAGAGGTTTCTGTCACAACAAAGATCGTGGAAGGGAGGACGTATTGCTGCTCCTTTTACTTTTGCAGCTATAAAACCTCCTCTCAATGAGGATTTCACTGATTTAATATGCATTTATAATGTTGGATTCAATAAATCAATAACCCTACAGTGGCAATTTGTTTAAAAAATATGTAAAAATATTTGAAATTACTGTGAAAGGGGATCGCTATTTTGCCGAAAGATTCAGTGTTATATGCTTCTAGCATGGCTCCATGGATGGCAACATTGGTCAGTTGATAAGTAAACCACTTAGGTCGAGACGGGAATGTCCCAACAATTATTAGATGGAACACCAATATATTCAATGCATACATTCTTTGGTGTATGGTGTAAGTTTTGAGAAGAATGGCAGTTATCCTTCAAAAGACACAGTAAACTGTATCTTGTTACATGAACACAGGAACATTTGCAACGTCACTACAGTTTATCAGGGTTAACATAGTGAGCCATAACAAACATAGGTTGATGAGATCTTAGTTGTTAGTAGTCTTAGTTGTTAGTAGTCTGGCTGGTCGGATATAGACAACCTGTATCGCGCTACCGGCTCCATTTTCCCGAGATACAAGTTGTGAAACTCCTCCCCTTCCTCTTCCCCGATGTAGTCTACCCGTTTATGCTCCGCTCAGAATGGGAGACAAGAGAAAGTGTGAGCGTGTGTTTGATACGGTTTGATAGTATCCAGCTCATAATGTTGCTGCACACACACGGCGCGGGTCATTAATGGTGTTGTTTGGCATCTGTTATAATAGGTCCATGGTCGGCACCAAATGTCACTATTTTGAAAGGATGCATTGCGGCTTCTTGGGCTTAGCACCGCCAAAGATGATTGAAATAAGAACTGTCCAGCCCAGCTTCCCCCCAAAATACTGGAAACAAAATAGAGTGGTTCAAGACCATACTACTAGTTGTAGTTTGGTCTGGCTGTGTGAGACTACTGCAGAACTAATGACATTCCCATCCGCCTCAGCTGTACTTTGTGTTTAGTATTAAATAATTAGCAAATGTTAGCATGACATGAGATGGTGAACATGGTAGATGGTAAACCTACCAAACTAAAGCATGTTACCATTGTCATATTGAGCTATTGAGCATGCTAAATTTATATTATAAATACACTTCAATAAAATGCAGGCCAAGTTTGAGCACAAGATTTATTGCTAGGCTTTTTTTTGTTTCAAGGATAGCATTAGATTGTACAGGTCAGCTGTACCACATTTACGAAGTATGTGTCAATTGTGGAGACTTATTCCATGTCCCCACTGACAACTCATTAACTGAACATAAATAATGTGGTCTAAAGACGTTCGGCAGAAAAATCTTGCAGAAAAGGGGATCATTATGTTTTACTGAATGATATTCAGGTGGATACAAAGCCGTTTTTGCTAAGGAAAAAAAAGTACCATTCACGTGCAAGCATGTCCATCTCGTATTGCAAGTATACACTGGTCCAGTTGTCTGCTGACTATATGCGTAAACCGTTATCACTGTTGTAGATATATATTTCGCAGTGGCCTATTCTCTGAATGGAGCACTTTGTGAACGTTGACTGCTGTCTCTCTCTCACTGGGAGGTCCTGCCTTATAACATGAGTTTGTATATTGTCCTTTCCAAGAGGCCATGAGAAATTACTTCCCCGTGGATGCCCCTGAGAGTGCACACTTCTGGCCTGTGATGAGTGACTTTGTTAACACGTCGGGTTGAGAAATAAACAAAGAAAATATTGTCTGTCAAAAATAATGTGGTATTGGATTCCCTCCATCTTTCTATCACATATAGTTTGATGAGTGTCAAAGGACTAAGGGCATTGTATGCCGACACATTACAACTGCTAATTCTGCATTGCCACTTTTCACATATATTATTTGCTTTGTTTTTTAAGGACTTTAAGAATTATGGATGTGGTAATTGTCTATGTTTTTTGAAATGTGGTTATTTTTTGGTCCAATTTTTGATTGGTTGTCAAGGTGTGCAGCTTTGTAGATGTGTTTCTCGTCAAGGCAATTCAACAATTTCATTCATAAGATATTAGTTTTCTATTAAAAGTTGATTGAATTGGTGGATATGTGTTGGGTTTGTGTGTCACTCGTCAGCCGGAGTTTGGTTGCTGTCAGACATGGAAAGGGTTGACATGGCCTGATCTAACCAATCGCTTCGTGCCCAGATGCTGTATGTGGGCCTGACTAATGAGGGTCAATGCAGGCCACAGGTCAGTGGGTGGAGTTTGTCTGTCTGACTGTTAGACAGGCAGGCATCACGCTCTATACTAGTCTCCTGGTAGTAGCTACAAAGAGAGGGGGAAGCAACAGCATATAAACAAGAAAGAAAATGAATGTATTAATGAGAAACTAAATGTATCATGTTATATTTAAATGTGGAAGCTGAAAGCTAATTGAAGGCATCTCTATCTTCCTCGCTCAAGTAATTGTGTTTTTGAACTAAGACAAATTGATTGATTGATTTATATTTATTTCGTCCATGGATGTCTTCCAACAAAACTCATTTCAACATTCTCACATGTACAATCCATAAAACCATGACGAAAAGGAGGCAGGATGAAGAATATCTTATATTTCCTGCCCCCTCAAAACAAAACAAACAAAAAGAAAAACACTCTACATGTCAACTCATGTCAGTGCATGACGATAATAAATGAAACAAAATAGAAACCAAAACATCAATCTGAAACTGATTCTAAAACAAAGCAAACCATGATCACAACCATCAATATAGAAATCATACATTTTTCTTTCTATATTATATATAATAATATATAATATTTTTATTTCTATAAGTGCTCATACAAATTAATTGTTTTCTCTTTAAATCGTTTTTTAAACTGAAATATATTTGTACATTGCTGTAGTTCACGTTGCAGAGAATTCCATACTTTCGCTCCGACCACTGAAGTACACATTTGTTTTGCTGTTGTCCTTGCAACTTGATGCTTAAAGTGTCCTTTTCTTCTTCCTTCATTTTCTATAAGGATAAACAGATTTTGAAGATTTGCTGGCAGAACTTTATTTTTTGCTTTAAACATAACAATAAGTGTCTGTAATTCGACCAATTCTTTAAATTTTAAAAGTTTAGAGTGAAAAAATAAGATATTTGTGTGCTCTCTATAACCAGTTTTAAATATAATTCTTATTATTCTCTTTTGTAGCAGATAGAGTGACTTTGTGTTGCTTTGGTATGTGTTTCCCCACACCTCCACATAGTAGCTGATGTAGGGCAACACTAGCGCACAATACAGGGTTCTCTATGCCTTATAATCTAACACATATTTTACTTTATTTAATACAAAAGTACTCTTAGATATTTTTTTCTGTATGTGTGAGATATGTGGTTTCCACGTCAACCCTTCATCTAGGAGCACACCCAAAAACCTAATTTCCTTAACTCTTTCAATGATTGTTCCTGCTATAGATAGTACAGTACTTTCATCTTTTTTTCTATTACCGAAAAGCATGAACTTCGTTTTCTTTAAATTTAAAGATAGTCTATTCATATCAAACCATTCCTTCAGTTTGACCATTTCTTGTTCCATACTTTTTACTAATTCATTTAAATCATTTCAGGAAAGGTAAAAGTTTGTATCATCTGCGAATAGAACAAAATTCAGTAACTTAGATACATCACAGATGTCGTTAATGTAAAGTATAAATAATATCGGTCCTAAAACTGAACCTTGGGGTATCCCACATAGAATTTGCATATTATTGGATTTGTTATCGTAATACTGAACATACTGTTGTCTTTTGTTCAAATAACTACTTAACCAATCCAATACTATTCCTCTCACGCCATATTATTGTAGTTTTGATAGCAAAATTGAATGATCTATTGTATCGAATGCTTTCTTTAAGTCGATAAATACACCTATTGTATGCTTCTTATTGTCAGTTGCATTTACTACGTCCTCAACTATATTCATGACTGCAGAAGCAGTAGATCTCCCAGAACGGAATCCATACTGGCTCTCGTTCAACAGCTGCTTCTTTTCAATAAAATCATCTAATTTTTGAACAAAAATCTTTTCAAGGATTTTAGAAAATTGAGATAATAACGAAACTGGTCTATAATTTGTAACTTGCATGGCTTAATCTTTGAGACAAGCATATGCTACTGGCAGGATCAACCAGGTAGCCCCTCGCATCGCCATCCTTGTAAAGTGGAACCACCTTTGCTACCTTCATCCTATTAGGGAAAACCCCTGTTTGAAAAGAAAGATTGAATATGTAACTTAAAGGTTTAACAATGCAATCAATGGTTTTTTTCACAATGAACGTATCTAACCCGTCCATATCTGTAGATGTCTTGTTTTTTAATTTATTTACAATGGATAGAATTTTGTTTTCATTAATGTCTCCAAGAAACATTGATTATAGTACTCTACTCCCCCTTATCCCTCCATCCTGTGGCCGTGCGTTATGTTTATCAATATTTTCTGCTAGCTTGGGCCCCACATTCACAAAAAAGGAATTAAATTAATTTACTACTTCGTTTAAGTTCTCAATTTTCTTATTATTCTCGTTTATGAAATGGTGTGGTATACCGGCCTGACCTGAAGTAGGCCTACTTTTCCCAATCAGCCTATTCAAAATATTCCATGTTCCTTTTATATCAGTTTTGTTTTTTTCTAAAAGGCTACCAAAATAATCTTTTTTCGCTTGTCTCATTATTGTTGTTAATTTATTTTAATACAACTTATACTTCATTTCTGCTTCTTTTGACCTACATTTTATAAAATATCTATAAAGTTTATTCTTCTTTTTGCATTAATTAAATCAGCTCCCCTAATCTGGAAAAGAAAACAGAAATCTAAAGTTTCGTCAGTTTTTCCATTAAGTGGATGGCACCACAAGGTGTCCTTCACCTTCCTTGCAGTGAAAATGTCCTCCTTCATGTTCTCAACAGGCGGTCTCCCTTCCTTGCCCCTCCCTCCCCGTTGCCGTCGCCTGGATACAACTCATCCAGAGCTTGTTTTTTCAGTGCTCCAGTGATGAGGATGATAAGAGCATTGTGGCAGGCGAGAGGCATTTGAAAAATTGATTAACCCTCCTGTTATGTTCCGGGTCAAATTGACCCGTTTCAAAGTTTGAAGATCTAGGAAAAATAGTTAAAATATTTTTTTCAGTATGAAACTTCTTCTGCTTGCCTTAATTAGTGTAATCAACTTATACTATGAAAATATTTCATCTCACACATTTGCAACCACGCCCTGCATGTTTATATCACATAGGTACTCTTCGGGTCAATTTGACCCGGCAGTAAAACTGGAGGTAAAAGGGTGTCAGAAATGTAAGACTATTTCTTTCTTTACAACTGTGAGACATATTTCACCCAAATCTCACACACGCACACACATACACATGCCCACGCACGCACACACACACACCCACACACACACAAACACACACACACAGTTGCAAGTGTTATGACTTTTGACGGGAACCATTTATGTTCCCTTGGGAAAACTCCACCCACATTCAGTGGACCCTCAACAGGGGAGGGACAAAACATATAAAATATTCGCTGCATGGGAGTCCTACCAACATTACACTCTGTCAGGCAGACCTTTACACAATGAGAAGCAGAAGCAAAAGGATGACAGTCCAGGAGGCTCTGGAAGTCATCATTGATCATGCTAGTGAAATGGAGGAGGATGTATCTTGAGCTAAATTCTGATTCTAATGATTCAGATTTTGAACCAGATGAGGGAATTGCTATTCCTATTCCTCCAAGCAAGACATTCATGTCAAAAAATGGTGAAATTCATCCCCAAATATGCGTCAGGCAAACCTGTCTGCAGAAAACATACAGGTGAAACTCATATAATTAGAATATCATGGAAAATTAATTGGAATTGAGGCAATAAGTCATGCAAAATGGACCCAAAACAAGTACTGAGTACACATGCATGATTATACTTTATAGAGGGCTGATATTTCTGTATTAAAAATCCCTTTTTTTATTGATTTCATGTAATATTCAAATTTTCTGAGATTTTAAATTTGGGGTTTTCATAAGCTGTGTAAACCATAATAATCTAAATTATAACAAATAAAGGCTTTGAATATCTCACCTTTCATGTAATGGGTCTATTTACTATATTAGTTTCACCTTTTGAGTCAAATTACTGAAATAAATGAACTTTTGCACGATATTCTAATTTTTGGAGTTTCACCTTTAAAGACAGTGCCAGGGCCCACTAGGATGGCACTGACTCGTGTGACTGACATTAAGTCAGCTTTTGAGCTGGTCATGCCAGATTCAATACAGAAAATCATTCTGGAAATGACTAATCTAGAAGGGAGGTGTGTTTTTGGGGAAAAGTGGAAGGAGCTGGACAAAACACATTTAGACGCGTATTTGGGGCTCCTCATCCTGGCTGGGGTCGAAGGATGAATCAACAGCCAGTCTGTGGGATGCAGAGACAGGCAGGGCTATATTTCAAGCCCCAATGTCTCTGGAGACTTTTCACATTGTCTCCAGTGTTTCAAAAGTAATAAAGTGGTGAAACATTACAAAAAAAGTTTGAACATGTATTTTTTTAATGAAAAACGAGTGAATTATCCTTATTGAACCATTAACTGTTAGAGGTAAAGAACACTACATTGCACTAAATATTGATAGAATAGTTAGCAATGGAGTTGGTAATGACATGTTCACACTGCTTGTTAGGATTTGTTTTGGTTTAGGACATCTTTTGGAGATTTAAAAATTGACCCGGAACACCATTGCTGTTCCTGACAAATGAACATAACAGGAGGGTTAAATTACCTGCTCGGCAGAGGCTATGTCTACTCAAGCTGTGTTGTCTTTATCACACTGATGTTTACATTCATTAGCACTTGTCTGCAATGTGCCACAACCTCTCACCCCCTCGCTCTCACGCGCCCGACGTCTCTTCATATCCGTCCGACTCTGTAATGCAGACAGATGTAAACAGATGCTATCGAGCAAAGAAAATGTTTTGTCTTCCATTAGCAAAAGCCCAGGGCTCCGGCAAGACTTTGCCTGTCAGTGCACAGGAGGTACTGTAGGTTCAAGAAGACCAATGATAGGCATGTGCATTAGTCTATACTAGTCTAGCCTTAAGGGTCAGTGCACCCACATTAACAAGTAACATACTGTTTTACTTATCTCTAGTGGTATCTATACAGGCCAAAGATTTTAGTTAGATTTTGCAACCGAAATAGATTGGAATTTTAGTCGGTTATTTGGTTTACTTAAACTAAATGAAAAAATATTTGAGTGGTCTCTTGCCATACATGATAGATTTTATATTATTTGTTATGAGGTTCTGTGTGACTTTCTCCCTCTACCCCAATACAATGCAGATGGAAAGAACTTCACTTCTGATGCTTAATGTGAGGAGAAGTTGTACTTAAATAAACCAGCAGCAACTTGTTTTCCCAGACACAGAGTCCCTTCTACTCTGGTTAATCCACATATCTTTCTTTAAACCATAGTCGTGGAACTAAATGAGAAAAAGTCCCTATGCAAAGTATATATTTACCACAGTGCCGTATATACAGTGTAGTGTGAAAGTTTGTGAACCCCTTGAGCCTTTTGGAATTTTATTTATTTTAACCATTATTAATTAATTTGTATCAATACAAGTATTTTTTATATGAAATAACAGGTGTTTGTTTATCAATTCAACATTTTTCTTTTCCAGAAATCAACTGTTAAAACAGATAAAACAAATTGACAAATGTTGTATGTGCAAAAGTTTGTGAACCCTGAGCTGCATTGTTTAAATCGAGCAAGGTAAACACAATCAAGTGGGCCAAATCGAGTAATGAAATAGACCAATGTAATGAGAGATCTTCAGGGAAGAAATTGGGCGGCACTAGATAAAACAAAGATAAAACCAGGTCAGTTTAGGCCCACCAAACTGCCTTTAAGGTTGTGTAGCTTCGTTAAACGACTTTAAGCTAGCCTACCACTATCTTCGTATGCTAGCTATGTCACCTTGCAGGCACATTTACTCCCTGCAGTCCAATTGCCAACTAGTAACTGTACTGTACTTTGAGAGTTATGTGGGTGTTGTCTATTTGGATTCCAGCTTCAGAAAAAGCACATCACATGCAGTTGTATTGGGACAATTTTGTTAAATTTGTTTTTTTGGATAGAAACAAACCCAGTAGACCCCAGTCCCCCCACAGACAAACACACACTCCACTCCCTTCTTCCAGTACCATTCCTGGCATACCTCTGCCTTACCCCCTGCATTTGATCGGATATATTGAGTCATTAAGCCAACCTGACATAAGCAGTGGCCCTCCATGATAAGAGTCCAAGTTTGGCCCAATGTGGAGAGACATGGGCCTCCTTGATGAAGGGGCCGCCTGATGGCTCAAGCAGTGTACTGGCGGTGGAGGGTTGTGAGGTGGGGGGCAGGTGGAGGCTGTCAGCAGGCATGGATTGGGGGTCACTCCACGCCAGGCCTTATTAGGTCCCCATCAGCAAAATACTGTCTGGCAGGCCACGCCATTGAAATAGAGGAGGGCTCCCAGTGAGCCTTCTGCAGCTCAGCACCAACTTTCTGGCTCGGTGGTCACGATCAAACACATCTGGTCCAGCCAACAGCGATGCCTTGTGTCAGTCCATTAAAACACAATGTATTACTGCTTTCACGCCACGTTAAGGAGGTGACAGGGAAAGTCAACTTGACCTTGAATTCCGTCTCAGATGTGTCTCAAAAACTAATCACGTGTCTGAAATACATTGACAAAAAGTTAATGAGGGGTTTGCCAAACAACAAGTCAAGAGTCAGTGTAAATGATGGTGGAAAAGCTATGTAGGTGGAAATGTTTTTCCATGTTTTCTATCTCTTGACATCTTGAAGAAAAAGACTTAACACGTGTCAAAGTCAATGCAAAAAGGAATAATTGTATGCAGTAGCGGCTGGTGGTGATATTGGGTGGGGGGGCTAACAAATGAATTAAGCCTAGGGCCTATAAACATCCATAGTTCACGCTGCAGCAACAACAAAATCACATCAGAGGTACAGTCCAGAGTTACAGCAAGCCTAATAATACTCCGCAAAAAAATTAGAGAAGTAGGCTACAAACATGTTCGGATGCAAAACGTTTCTTCCCCCCCCCCCCCACACACACACACACATCGGCCTGCACAGCAACAATGGTACTATGACAATTCATCAGCCAGTTTCTGTTCATACACAGCTAACATACAATCAAGCAACTCGTTTTTAACGTGTAGCCTACTTGGCAACCTGTGCGTTTGACAGGTTAACAGGCTAACTGGCGATCTAAAAAAGAGAACTGGTCAACGAACTGGAGAGAAGTTGCAGATTCATCAGAGCCCCTCAGAGCTAGCTCCTATGCCCCACAGAACATAATACAGTCCACAATCCTTAACAGCCAATGTCTTTTTTCTTTACCTGCTCGTTGTGTCTCTGTATAGAGATGCGGCGGCCCAATCGTCATCCAGTTGACAGGCAATATTAGCTTTGTCCAACATCGACAGCTTCACACAGTTCCCAATGTGACTTGCACTGAATTCATGTTTCTATTACGTTTCTTGATTTTAGACGATACATGTTTTAAATCCATAACCTCTTGTGGGTTCAAGCCGTGTCTCCTCCAAACAGCAGCAAGCACGGGAAACAGAGACGTGCGCTTTTAGCTGCGCCAGCCGTTAGCCAGTCCTTCCTTTCAAACTAAGAAACGCTAAATGAATGATTTTTTCATGTGTCCTTTTTTTTTTGGCAGCGATTGGGCGATGTGCCCCTAGTCTCTTTATTTCTTTTTTTCTCTTCCAAAATCATTAACGAAAACGGCTGAGACAGTATAGTCCACTTCATAATGTATGTTAGCACCGGCTAGCACTGGCCATTGTTGACACTCAGTATCTCCCGCCTCCAACAGTGACAGTCACCAGTGAGAGTCACTGTCACTGTTGGAGGCGGGCCTAAAGTCACTGTAGGCCACTGTGATTGGTAGAAAGTCAATGGTCTGGGCTAGATTCATTTAGCCCAAATGGTCTCTAAATCAAGGGGGTATGTCATGATGCCTGTCAATCACGATTGGACGACACCGATTGGACGCTGATTCTGATAAGTGTGGGCTTAGAAAAGTCAGCCCAGACAGATATGTATCCTGTGTTTTTGTGATTATTTGGTGCTGTTGCTGCTTGTTTTGCACAAAATCAAGTATTAGTAGTTATTATATTTTAATAATTTAATTAATTTAATAATGTTCTCATGTTTATTATAAAAGATAGGGAGGGCTTAGCCCCACTAGCCCATTGATACCAGCCGTCCCTGATTGTATGCAATTATGTCCAAGGTCAAATGGAAGCCAGTGAAAACATTCCCATCTGCATGTTTCAGTGCATCAGTATTATTAGTTTGCGTAGCCAAATAAAAGAGAAAAAACTTCTTCTACATATTCATCAGCTCAAGCCATCAGTCCGAGAGCCAACACAACGCTGAATTTCATGGCTTAACATAGTAACTAAGCTAATAGTCTCCACCCCAGCACTAGCAGGCTTATTTATGACCTGCGACCAGCCGAGTGGTACATGCCTAGTATACAAATGCCACATTTCCTCCATCTCATGACATTAGTAACAGACCAAGAAGTTGCCTTTTCTGTAGAGGACAGCCTGACAGGTACTAGGAGCATATGATAATGATTTGTCCAAGGCATTTTTCACCAATGGTCAATCCATTAGCTGAAAAATACAAAATTTAGTTTGTTTTTAAAACATAAACTCAGTTTGACCTTAACAACTTGTAAGCCTTGAATGAACCTTACTGGCTTCATTGTTGTGTTCTATATGTGAGGTCTAGTGACATACATACACTGTAAGAATAAAAATGTGGACCGGCTCCATTTAAAGAATGGAACTTCATTTAAAAGAGAAATAATCAAGTGCCTGGCGGATCTCTAAGTGCTATATTTGGTTTGGGCCTTGTGTATTTGAACGGTGAAGCTCAGTATCAGCTGCAGTACAGCATACATTCTGCAGATAGAGCTCTCACTACTCCTTTACTCACAACAATTAAAAGATGGCTTTTGCAATTAAAAGATTGCATATTGCACCTATTGTAAATAATGTTCCTCATATTGCACATTTCAATCTATTTACTTCATATATACCGTTTTGTGTTGCCTTACCTTGTGCACTATTTAGAACGTATTTATTGTGAATATCATCATCATCATCATCAACCGCTTATCCGAAATCGGGTCGCGGGGGCAGCAGCTTGAGCAGGGAACCCCAAACTTCTCTTTCCCGGGCCACATCAACCAGCTCTGACTGGGGGATCCCGAGGCGTTCCCAGGCCAGTGTGGAGATATAATCTCTCCACCTAGTCCTGGGTCTTCCCCGAGGCCTCCTTCCAGCTGGACGCTCCTGGAACACCTCCCTAGGGAGGCGCCCTGGGGGCATCCTTACCAGATGCCCGAACCACCTCAACTGGCTCCTTTCAACGCAAAGGAGTAGCGGCTCTGCCCCGAGTTCCTCACGAATGACTGAGCTTCTCACCCTATCTCTAAGGGAGACGCCAGCCACTCTCCTGAGAAAGCCCATTTCGGCCGCTTGTACCCGCGATCTCGTTCTTTCGGTCATTACCCAGCCTTCATGACCATAGGTGAGGGTAGGAACAAAGATCGCCCGGTAGATCGAAAGCTTTGCCTTACGACTCAGCTCTCTTTTCGTCACAACAGTGCGGTAAAGCGAGTGCAAAACCGCCCCTGCTGCTCCGATTCTACGGCCAATCTCACGCTCCATTGTTCCCTCACTCGCAAACAAGACCCCGAGGTACTTGAACTCCTTCACTTGGGGTAAGGACTCATTCCCTACCTGTAGTAGACAATCCATCGGTTTCCTGCTGAGCACCATGGCCTCAGATTTAGAGGTACTGATCCTCATCCCAACCGCTTCACACTCGGCTGCAAACCGATCCAATGAGAGCTGAAGGTCACAGGCCGATGATGCCATCAGAACCACATCATCCGCAAACAGCAGAGATGAGATCTTCAGCCCACCAAACTGCAACCCCTCCCCACCACGACTACGCCTTGATATCCTGTCCATGAATATCACAAACAGGATTGGTGATAAAGCGCAGCCCTGGCGGAGGCCAACCCCCACCGGAAACGGGTCTGACTTACTACCGAGAACCCGTACACAGCTCTCGCTTTGAGTGTACAGAGATTGGATGGCCCTGAGAAGAGACACCCTCACCCCATACTCCCGCAGCACCCCCCACAGTATCTCCCGGGGAACCCGGTCATAAGCCTTCTCCAGATCTACAAAACACATGTAGACTGGATGAGCAAACTCCCAAGCTCCCTCTAGGATCCTTGCGAGAGTGAAGAGCTGGTCCGTTGTTCCACGGCCAGGACGGAATCCGCATTGTTCCTCTTCAATCTGAGGTTCGACTATCGGCCGAACCCTCCTTTCCAGCACCTTGGAGTAGACTTTGCCGGGAAGGCTGAGAAGTGTGATACCCCGGTAGTTGGAACACACTCTCTGGTCCCCCTTTTTGAAAATAGGAACCACCACCCCGGTCTGCCACTCCTTCGGCACTGTACCCGACTTCCACGCAATGTTGAAGAGGCGTGTCATCCAAGACAGCCCCTCCACACCCATTGCTTTCAGCATTTCTGGACGGATCTCATCAACCCCCGGGGCTTTGCCACTGTGGAGTTGTTTGACTACCTCAGTGACTTCCACCAGGGAAATTGACGATGATCCCCCATCAGCCTCCAGCTCTGCCTCCAACATAGAGGGCGTGTTAGTCGGATTCAGGAGTTCCTCAAAGTGCTCTTTCCACCGACCGACTACCTCCTCAGTTGAGGTCAACAGCGTCCCATCCTTACTGTACACAGCTTGGATGGTTCCCCGCTTCCCCCTCCTGAGGTGCCGGACGGTCTTCCAGAAACACTTTGGTGCCGACCGAAAGTCCTTCTCCATGGTTTCTCCGAACTTCTCCCACACCCGCTGCTTTGCCTCGGTCACGGCAGAAGCTGCAGCCCTTCGGGCCTGTCGGTACCTTGCAACTGCCTCAGGAGTCCCCCGAGATAACATATCCCGGAAGCACTCCTTCTTCAGTCGGACGGCTTCCCTGACCACCGAGGTCCACCACGGCGTTCGAGGGTTACCGCCCCTTGAGGCACCTAAGACCTTGAGACCACAGCTGTCTGCCGCGGCTTCAGCAATGGAAGTTTTGAACATCGACCACTCGGGTTCAATGCCCCCAACCTCCACAGGGATGCTAGAAAAGCTCTGCAGGAGGTGCGAATTAAAGATCTCTTGAACAGGGGCCTCCGCCAGACGTTCCCAGTTCACCCGCACTACCCGTTTGGGCTTACCAGGTCTGTCCAGAGTCTTCCCCCACCCTTTGACCCAACTCACAACCAGATGGTGATCAGTTGACAGCTCCGCCCCTCTCTTCACCCGAGTGTCCGAAACATGCGGCCTCAGATCAGATGATACGATCACGAAATCGATCATCGACCTTCGGCCTAGGGTGCTCTGGTACCATGTACACTTATGAGCATCCTTATGTTCGAACATGGTGTTCGTTATAGACAAACCATGACCAGCACAGAAGTCTAACAACAAACGACCACTCGGGTTCAGATCGGGGAGGCCGTTCCTCCCAATCACGCCTTTCCAGGTGTCTCCATCATTGCCCACGTGCGCGTTAAAGTCTCCCAGCAGAACTATGGAGTCCCCTACCGGAGCCCCATGCAGGACTCCGTTCAGGGTCTCCAAAAAGGCCGAATACTCCGAACTGCTGTTCGGTGCGTACGCACAAACAACAGTCAGAGTCTTCCCCCCCACAACCCGGAGGCGTAGGGAGGCGACCCTCTCGTCCACCGGGGTAAACTCTAACGTAGTAGCGCCCAGCCGGGGGCTCGTGAGTATCCCCACACCGGCCCGGCGCCTCACACCTTGGGCAACTCCAGAGAAGAATAGAGTCCAACCCCTGTCCAGAAGTACGGTTCCAGAGCCAAGACTGTGCGTGGAGGTAAGCCCCACCAGGTCTAATTGGTAGCGCTCCACCTCCCGCACCAGTTCCAGCTCCTTCCCCCACAGCGAGGTGACGTTCCACGTCCCCAAAGCCAGCCTCTGCCGCCCGGGTCTGGTCCGTTGTGGTCCCCGCCCTTCACTGCCACCCTTTAGGCAGCGCACCCGACCCCAGCGGTTCCTCCGACGAGTGGTGGGCCCATCGGTCATAGAGGGGGTTGGTGCCACGTAGCTTCTTTGGGCTGTGCCCGGCCGGGCCCCGTGGCAGACCCGGCCACCAGACGCTCGCAGGCGGGCCCCCTTTCTGGGCCTGGCTCCAGACGGGGGCCCCGGGCTTCCTCCGGGCAGGGTCTCTCCTCCTCTTTGGTGATTTTCCATAGGGTCTTTTTGAACCATTCTTAGTCGGGCCCCTCACCTGAGACCACTTTGCCTTGGGAGACCCTACCAGGAGCACTAGGCTCCGGACAACACAGCTCCCAGGTTCACAGGGGCACACAAACCTCTCCACCACGGTAAGGTGATGGTTCCTGGAGAGGTATTGTGAATATTACTTATCTTATTTGACCTAATTTTACTCTTACCATGCAAAGTGAAAGCCATATATCAACAACATCCACAAATGCTGCAGACTTCTCTGGGCCATCTGAGATGGACTGAACCAAAGTGGAACAGTGTGCTGTGGTCTGACAATTTCAAATGTCTACATTTCAAATAGTTTTTGTAACTCATGGACGTTGTGTCCTCCGGGCTCCAGAGTAAAAGGACCATCTAGATTGGTACCAATACAAAGTTGAAAAGCCAGCGTTTGTGATGGTATGTGGGTGGGTTAGTGCCCATGGCACGGGTATGTTGCACCTCTGTGAAGGCGTCATTTTACATTCTAAAAAGTGCATACAGGTTTTGGAGCATCAAGCTGCCATCTAGACAAAATGTATTCATATTTAATCAAGACAATACATAGCCACATTCTGCACGTCTTAATACAGCTTGGCTTTGTAGGAACAGAGTGTGGGTTCTAGACTGGCCTGTCTGCAGTCGGTCTCCTATTGAAAAAATGTGCTGCATTATGAAGCACAACATATCACAATGGAGACCCCAGAATATTGAGCATCTGCAGTTGTGTTTCAAGCAAGAATGGGAAATAATTTTGTTTTTAAATTGTCAACAATTAATGTCCTCTGTTCCCAAACGCTTATTCAGAGTTGTTGGAAGAAAAGGTGATGTTACAAAGCGGTAAACATGCCCCTGTCCCAATTATTTTGAAACGTGTTGCAATTTTTTAATTATATATTTGTGTATATTCACAAAAAACTATTGTTTATCAGTTTAAACAAATACATATGATGTATTTGTACTGTTATGAATGGAATACATGTCAAAAAGGAATAGGAAATTATCACATTCTGTCTTATTCCCATTTTACATAACGTCATATGCACATGTTTACCTCAGTGTGAACAATAACGTTTATAAGCCCTTAATTTTTAGAGCAATTAACATTTGTCCGATACTTAAAAAACCTTGAGAATAATTCCTATCAGCCTCAGCTACATTTTTTTTTAAAAAGCCTATCGTCAGATTTGAATAACCTGAACAGAACAACAAAAATAGCAAATATTGATACATAGTTTAAACTGTTTTATACATCTCCTGGGGTTGATGTTTTGGGAAATCAAAAAAATTATCCTATTTTTTGTTACCATCTGTAATGATATCATCTACCATATTTCCCTGGAAGACAATGACTCAATAATATAAAAATGTCTTATTTTTTGGGGGTGCAACGTCTGCAATAGTGTTCACTGTCCCCGAAATGGCTGGAGCCTTTTTCTTCTTTGAGAAAGATTCTGCCAGCATCGATATACAGTAGGTAGTAAAGTTTTTAGGTAGCAAAAAGTGGAGCTACGCTATATTATCGACTTCACTGCTTGGTGTCTTATTACAGCACCACTAGGGTCACTGACCGATAGTTCTTATTCCCTCAGCAGTAGGACAACAGAAGCCGAGAGGGCCAAGATACAGTAACACTCGGTACTTGGATCAGGCAGTTGAATAAGGGTCATTAGAGCCAGTAAAACCTCAAGTCTTGAAAGACAACCTGACTGCTTTTCCACCCACACCCAGGATCCAATAACAAACGCACTCTGCAAATTCCCCCGATGACAGCCGGCTCCTAATAAGTTGATGGCCCTACTGCTTCTGTATATGGGCCAAGGCAACGAAACCAGAGAATGCGTAATCCATGATACCTGTGCCAGCTCAGGCTATAGCCCTTTTAACCAGCCCCTCTGGATCCAACTTACTCCAACTACACTACTAAAACAGTTATCTGGATTTGGCAACACGCAAAAACAATCCTTTCAGGCCATGAGAAAATGTTTGGTATCAGTTATGCAGCATAACACGGAGCATTGTGAGACATTCTGTTCTTTAAAGGATACATTTTGTATAGTTTTCCCTGCTGTCGTCTCATGCTAATTATACTGCACATGACACTAGTATCAGCTGAAACATAGTTTTAGTTCTTAGCATGGTTACAATACTCTGAACTAGTGAGGCTGATTAAAACATAACAAATATACATTTATTAATGTAGTAATGCACACAGTCTGTTTTAGACCAATGTCAGCTTAAAAACATTAAAATGTTATTACTCAGGTGATCATTACAAAAAGAAATGTTCTGTAGTTTTTTTCTGGTTGGGACCATTAATGGTAATTGCATGCTTTAATCTAGATATTCTTGATGTAACTTAACTCACATGTTAAGTCCACTGACCTTCTTACACAATAATGGAGTGTGTTTGTATTTGAATTCATTTGATCTCCAAAAACCAAGTCAATCAATTACTTTCACATGATGATGTGCAACCTTGTTTCCGTAATGCACTTGATATAATGCTATGTGTGGCTTCTGCAACCGTGCCCTACATTTGCATACAGAATTGAGTTGATAAACAAATTGTGGGATGCAAAGTTGTGTACACTGCTAAAACCGTGACCCAGAAAATGTTTCTATTTTTTTGTTTTTAGTGCCATGATGAAAGACATATGATTAATATGATCTGTGGCTGCCTTGGACGTGGCTCCTGTAACTGTACCTTGAGCACATGTTTTTGCTGAGGAGTTAAAAGATGGCACTCTCGAGGACAGAATTGACTGCCTCCAACCTTGAGGAGACATTAACCTGATTTACTTCCCCCTCTCGCAATCCTGCCGCCACTGTTACATGCCTAACGGCTCCAGCGGAGAGGGGTTAGAAATGCCGTGTTAAGAGGGGAAACACAGGGAGACACAGAGAAGCAAACCCGAGCATTGTTTATTTTCACAGGAACATTCCAATAGTTGACAGCTATTCCCTTGTCTGGAGAGCTTTATCGTGGTGCAATTTTCCAGACACAGTGTGTGAACTCCCACTGTATGACAAGTCTGGGACGATGAAGAATGAGTCTCTTTCACACTCTCACATGATTGTGGCTATATACTGACAAAGGAAGGGATACATGGCCTGTTGACTCATTCATGCAAACACAGTAAAGAGGGGGGAGATATAACGTGTGTGGAGAAAAAAAAAGTCAATGCAAAAGTAATTTCAAAATTCCTTCCAGTGTGCTTTTCCTTGGCTGCCAAGGAGAGTAGAGTCTCTCTTGAGATCTATATTTGAATTCTAGGCTGTTGCATTCCAGTGTCCATTCTCCACGCGGCCGCTGCACCGGGGGTCTCTAGAAATGTCAGGGTAACCAGATCGTTATACACTTGAGTCCAGTTACACCTCCATTAACGACTGTGAAAAGGGATCCACAAGCTGACCCCAGAAAATAAGAGCCCCAAATTAGCATACATATTTAGAGGGCCTCGTATTTGGTTGCAGGAAGGTGTTTCACAAGATTCACACCCAAGCCCCTCACTGCATGTTCACTCATCACATTCAGGTTGGAGCAAGACAACTTGGGCTACTCATTTTAAGGGATTAAATCAAAGAAATGCATTGATGTTTTAAGATAGATACTGCTCTCGTATCTTTCTGGAAAATAAAATGTTGTGTTCAGACAGAATGCAGAGGCAGAAAGGCAAATTTGTTTGTCAACAATGTTCTACTTTGTTTAGCCTTGACATGGAAATTTGCACTGTTGAACGATGAGCAAGCCGTCTTGACCGTGGGGATGAATAGTTGAATAATTCAAAACAAAGGAAGCTAATGCATCTTATTAGCTGCCTTGCGCAATTCACTTCAGTAAAAAACTTTAAAAAAACTGCATAATCGTTTGCATAGCATACAATTAAGAGACTTGAGTTGATGGGGGGATACATCTATTTTATAAATGGAATAAACTTATAGTCAGATCATCAAACCTATATATTTTTATTGAATGAAATGGTGACCAATGCTGACAAAATGTTTTGAGGGAAGTAAGCAGTAGGCCTACAGTAAGGAGAAAATAGAGACAAGCTAGTGTGAGTAGTGAGTAGCCTAGTGCTAGCCTGTTGGGGCTACATAGCAGAAATGGCTAGCTTGGCTTTTTCTGTAGGAAAATAAATACATATCAAATTAATAAAAATAACATTTTCAGCAAATAACTTTTAGAACTACTGGTAAAACCTCAAATTGTATTAACACAAGCTAAGCTAACCCGCTGCTGACTGCTAGCTTCTTACCAGATGTATATTAAATAAAATGGTAAATATTAGTGGTATCAATCTTCTTAGTTCAGCACATTTCTTAATAATTTGGGTTTGCTTTCAGTAGAAACGTAGAGTATATAGCCCTGGTCCAGCATGCTAACTCATAGAACTTCCTTGAGCAGGAATATTGAGGGGGGGGAAGTATTAATTTATTTTCTGAATATTTAAATATATCTTCCAATATAAAGTTTATTTTGAGGCAACTCAAGGTGAGTAAGGATGTGCAGTCTCTGGCTTAGTACTGATGCAAGCCTGACGCAACAGAGAATATAGTACAATCTCACACATAAGAGAAGTAGCTTGTGTGTTCAGACACTGAGTTTGAGGGGGTCAACGAGTTGATTTAACAAATCCCTTCTGGCCCAGTGTTTTAACACTATGAAGCTGTGCCCCTGTCCATCACGTAAATGGTCCCCTATATTCTTGAACTGCGATGACTTATAATCATGAGGGACATAAATATTCTGACCTTTGTTCACTCCTGTCCGTTGCTCAATCAGGATGTGTATAAGTATAATGCTTCAGCCTATATCCATTATGGCTACCATCTGGTAAATCAAGTAGCATATTCCTGATTTATGTTTCCTGTCACCAAACTCCGCCCCTCTTTAGCCTCAAGCCTCATGCAGCCATTATTGTGGACTTAGCAACGGAAAAGGAACATTATCAGCGGACTATTATACAGTGTTCTGCCAACAGGAGGTGGAGAAGGGGAAAACAACGTATTTTCTTAAGGCAAGCTGGTAGAAAATGTTCTCTTTTCAATGTGTGCTATACCCCCTGGTGATCTAAAGGGGGACCAGAAAGAAAGAGGGCAGGTTGTTGAAAAGCATGAAAAAAGTTTACTCAGCCCCAGGTGCAGGGTGTCCCCTGCTGATGCCTTTTCACACAACACTTTGTTCATTTGTCCGGTTGATGGGGCGGCTGGACAGCTAACTGGATTGCTGCCTGGACACTGGGGCAGTTCCTGAGTGGAACATCAAACAAGCACTAACCCCCCCCCCCCGCCCCACCCATCCAACGTATCTGCCCCTCTGTGCCCACATGCAGTGTGACAAAACAGGATGGGATTTAGATGTTGTATGAAGCTAATATAATACTTGAAGTGTCCAGTAGGTTGAGTCTATTCTTCACCATCGTCTGTCATTGCACTATTGGTGTCACAACTTCTTTTTTCCTCAGTTAAAGGAGGTATGCATACCCACATGTCTGCTAACCAGTAAATGGACGCCACCTTTGGGCACTGCGCTCCACTGGCCAAAGCCCCAGAGGCTGGGTACTGCGTCTCACTGCTGGCACTGACACGCCATTCTCTGCTGGACTCTTTCATTTCAAAGGGCCTTGCCATGTGTAAGCCGTCTCCTCTCATTGTTTGGTCAAGGTGGGGGGGTTTACGAAAAGTGTGTTACTGGCCCAGCCCCACAGCTACTGCTGACAACAGCTCAAGCAGAGTGGCTGCTGCCATCTTTATTTACAGTGCTTCCGTGCATGTGAACGTTGCATAGTTAACAGGCCTCTATTGACTGTTCTGTTCAGCGCAGATCAGCAGGGGTCAATTAATTAGAGGCCCCCTGACCATCAGATCCCAATTATGGCTTTCAGAGCACCTCGCCGTGTGCCCCTCAAATACCCAGCTCAGCTTGCCCGATAATGGTGTAATTAGAGTTTGTATCAATAATTGAAGTAGCAACAGGCACATCATGCACCTGTTTGCCTCATTTGCTTAATTGAGGCAACACTTTTTCTAATGATGGACTGAGGCATGCACATATCTGCTTTATTAATAGAATTTATAGAAGTCCTTAATGCCCATTGTAAATATCTCATTTGACAATAATACTTCCAGTGCTATCAGCATTGAAATTCTTTCCCTCTTATAAACACGTAAAAAATGTTGACAAATCTGTGAACATGCTAATTGCAGTTGCACTTCTTTATGCTATTGCATGGTGGAAGTAGCCATGTCACAAAAAGTCCTGCATTTAAATTTGCATTTAAGAAAATTACTAAGTATTATCAGCAGAACGTACCTAAAACAGCCATACTCATTGTTTGTACCGTATATTAACAATGGATCACATGGTTACCTGTACATAAAAGCTGTTGCACGTAGTAACAAACCCACACAAAATTATCACCGACTCTGCAATTCCCCCGAAGCTCTGCGGTGCTTTCAAGCTCAGTGTTTTAGTGTTTGGGCACACAACTTTGATGTTCGGGTACACAGCAGGAAGCAGTTTTTTTGTGTGTGTGTGGGAAAAAGCTCTAAAACCCTTTTGTACACCACCTGCCCAAACAGCAGACGGACACATTTAGTGATTAGCTGATGTACAAAGTGGAGCAGTAAACAGCTAAAGAGAAATAGATTTCCCAGCAGGAGTTGGTGGAGGGCAAAAATAGTAGTGCATGTTGAAATGACATTAAGAGGGGTGGCCGGAAACACTCTAAATCAATAATAATGTTGCTCCAAAACAGCTGAATGAGTTACAGTAATAAGAAAATTGTTTGCCAACAATAAACTAAAATAGGTTTGTTTCCACTTACTGCCTGTTGTTGCAGGTTGAAAGTACATGCAGATGACCAGTTCATGTTATGAGAGGCCGTTTAGGACATATTTCATACTTGGTCTTACATTCACTATCATACTCTCTTACATTCACTATCATACTCTCTTACATTCACTATCATAGTCTCGCACATGCACTATCAAACCCTCATAACCTCGCACATACACTATCATACTCTCGCACATGCACTATCATACTCTCGCACATGCACTATCATACTCTCGCACATGCACTATCATACTCTCGCACATGCACTATCATAGTCTTGCACATACACTATCATAGTCTCGCACATACACTATCATACTCTTTCACATGCACTATCATAGTCTTGCACATGCACTATCATAGTCTCGCACATGCACTATCATACTCTTTCACATGCACTATCATAGTCTTGCACATGCACTATCATAGTCTCGCACATGCACTATCATAGTCTCGCACATGCACTATCATAGTCTCGCACATGCACTATCATAGTCTCACACATACACTATCATAGTCTCGCACATACACTATCATACTCTCTCACATGCACTATAATTAAAAAGGAAGTCAGTTTGACCGAACAGGAAGACAGTTGGTCTTGTCCATGATGGAGAGGTTGTAGTCTGATAGATTGATTCAGGAAAGGTGTCTTTTATACAAGTAACAAGTTGAGACAGGTGTCTTTCATACAAGTAACAAGTTGAGATAAGTATTTTCTTAACGCCTCTTTTCTTCTTCTTCTTCTTTTTTATATGCGATTTTGGGGATTTAAAAAAAATATTCTGTCTCTCACAGGTCAAATACATACCATATAAAGTGTATACTTAGGAAGATCTAGTCTATGTTTGAAGAGTTTAGGTGTACTGGTGCTCTATCAGGACCAGGTCTAATGTGGTCTAGAGGCAAACAATGCATTGAAATCTCCCTTTGTTGCATTTTCACATACGGAATAAAGGTTAAAATAACCTACAACTGTGTTTTTAATAATAGTACTTATACTCTATGATATCATCTAGTCCAAGAAAAAAATGTCTATACAAGGATTAAAAGGTTCAAAAACAGATGATCTGTGGATTTGAACTGGACGTTAAATTTCCCTTAAGTTTCCCCTTAACTGCCGAATTGGAGGCTGTGAATCGGATGCCAAATTTAGCTTGGTCTGCCATTCACTGCATGTGAGAGACTATGATAGTGCATGTGAGAGACTATGATAGTGCATGTGCGAGACTATGATAGTGTATGTGCGAGACTATGATAGTGCATGTGCGAGACTATGATAGTGCATGTGCGAGAGTATGATAGTGTATGTGCGAGACTATGATAGTGCATGTGCGAGACTATGATAGTGCATGTGCGAGAGTATGATAGTGTATGTGCGAGACTATGATAGTGCATGTGCGAGACTATGATAGTGCATGTGCGAGACTATGATAGTGCATGTGCGAGACTATGATAGTGCATGTGCGAGACTATGATAGTGCATGTGCGAGAGTATGATAGTGTATGTGCGAGGTTATGAGGGTTTGATAGTGCATGTGCAAGACTATGATAGTGAATGTAAGAGAGTATGATAGTGAATGTAAGAGAGTATGATAGTGAATGTAAGACCAAGTATGAAATATGTCCTAAACGGCCTCTCATATCATGTTCCTATGTTTATTAATGATTCATTACCATGCTTAATGCTGCTGCTAATTTTAACTGCCTTATAGATTGTTGGGTAGTTGAATCTAAAACAATTCATTGTATTTTATGAAATGGTATTGGGCAAGAAAGTGAAGTAGTTGATTATAGTAGTAAATGCACATTTGTAACACTGCTTAGAGCTTAATCTTGCATTTAAGGGCACACTCACAATAGGCAAAGTTGCCGTAAACTTTTGTATTGTTGTTTCCTGCTAATAGATATGGAGCATTGATAAACACACACATCAACACACAATATGGTGAAACATAGCCTTGTTGCTCTTTTGAAAAAACACCTCTAGGCAATTCAGTGATAAGCACTTCCTCCAAACACAATGCCTGATTTTTCTTTGGTCCTCTCCCTAACCTGTATCCTGTGACAGCCTTCCCCACTCATCATGACAATAAACGTACGCCTCTTCCCTTGTTTTCCGTCTGTCCCATGAATGTTTGACAAGACAGCCTTATTAAGAGAGAGAGGAATTTTATTTATTTTTTCTTCACTTTTCAGACTTCCTCTGGCACACTGTCTGTCACTGTCCCTTCAATAAATAAAAGGTTGTACCACCATGTCCCATATACAGTGCAGCCTCATGACATAAATATGAATACACCTTTGACTTCACATGGAGTAATGAGACATTTGACAGCTATGACAGTCATATAGCTGATGGTGCTGCAGTCTGCCTATAGTTTGGCAAAGTATGCTATGCAATCAAAATCTTGAATGGACATGCCAGGAGAGAGAATTTCTCAAATGAGCGCAAGAACTTTGGCCACAAGTCTGCGTAGCAAATTGCCTATAGAGCACTTAGCTCGCGTGGAAATCAGACCACAGTGTGAAGAGACAGAGAGAGGGGGTAATTAATTCTAATTGGGATATTTCTGCAGGAATGACTGTGGAAAAGCTACTCCTGAGCAATGTTTTAGATGGAGCCAGAGTCCCATATGTTGTCTTCGGGAGCACATCTGTGCTGGGGGGGGCCCATGGAAATAAATCCCCTGGCAGAAAATACTTGCATACTGCAAGGAGGGGAAGGAGAGAAAGTAAGACACTGCAAGCATTATTATGCCAGCCGGCAACAAATATCCATGCTAATTGCTCCACAATTGTATTAAACTAGCTATTATGTAGCAATTAAATGTGTTTAAGCCCCAGCCCCAGTTACAGTTTTCAGTGTGACTAATTAAAAAACAAGGGACCAGGAAAACCCCAGGCGGAAGCTTTCCTTTAGCTTGAGTTCCAGCATCCCCCACCATGGCTGAATTTAGAGTGTCAATCAAGACAGAGTCAGAGGCAAGTCATTCAGGCAGCCTATTTGATTCAACCTATTCACTCCTATAAGCCTTTATCTGGACTCTCTCTGTATTCCAATTATCCCAAAGTGCCATACATATGCGTTGAACAGAAATAGAACAGGCCAGCCCTCCCAATATCCTGTCCCCACCCCTGGGCAGCACGTTGCCCAAAGTTACAGGATATGAATCATGGTTTACACACACATATTCACACACGTGTTCATAATCAATTGGCCCAGGTCGACAAGTGCCAAGGGCAACAAACGTCATAAAGCTAACAGCGGTTACACTGCTCCTTAATGAAGGTATGTTGAGTGTGTTTTGGCCCACGTCCAACTACAGTGAATCTGTTTCTGCCTTCCCGCTCAGGTCACAGAGGTGAGACGCATACTGGTGAACACACAGTGTTCAATAATGAGCCATGCAATCAAAGGGAAATTAATTGGACCCCAATAAAGAAACGATTAACAGAGATGGATTATCCTGTCTGACTTTTTTTTAGAAGCTTTAAATTATTTATTTATTTCTGCACTGCAATTTGCATGATTGTATGCAATAGCTGGCTGATAAAATTGTTACATACTACATGCACAGCAGATATATTACTTTCAACAATACACTAGAAAAAGAAAAGAACTGCTGTCCTTACAATGCTAACAGTTTTAGTATGCTTTCCCTTGTTGCAAAAAGTAACTTTAGTTAATAGTCATTACATATTACTTAAAAGTTAATGCCATTATTTAATACCTTAAAGCAAAAATAATTATACAAACATTACTTTTGCTACTTTTGCAGCAGCCATACAGTCGTGTCACTGTTCACCTGATGAATGGTCATGGTTAACCAAAATCATAAAGTTGTGGAAAAGAGCTGAACATCATTAAGAGACTCAGTAAAGCCTGTTACATTCTAGTGATAACATTATGGGTTCATCATGTCTGTTAAGTTGACACACTGTCTTAACATTGTCATGCGATTATACATATATTGTCTATAGCCACACACACCTCCAGCTCCAGGCCAAGCTGTCATTTCAATTAGCGTACAATTAGTTACTGTAATGTCCATGACTGAATTTCAGTTTTTCTTCCCTTCCTAACTGAAAAAAGCAACAATATGTATCACACACACTAAAAGTATTATTATACAGTGCCACTACATTTGTAGTCTCAAATTTGCTGTGAGACACTAGGTGTAGTGTAGACACTAGGGGCAAGCCGCCAGTCCCTGTCCAGCTGCAGCCTGTCACAGTTCATCTCACACAGACACACTCTAGGTTTACACTCATCAAACTAGTTCAGGAGAACTCAGTCCACAACACAGTTCAATACCTTTTGTTTGAATGCTAACACAGTTATCTTTTAAAGCACCTTTTAATGACTGGGGAAAACACAACAAACTCTCATATAACAAGAAAGACTTCAGTGAAGTGGTATCATTTTAAAGTAATTGAAAGACTGGAAACATTTAATGACCATTCAAGAAGGTTCAACATTATCTTAAATCCACCTTAAACAGCAGTCATAGAGATCACAACAGTTCGCCCTTTTTTTGCACAGAAACAATGACTTCAAATGGGCCTTATAATACCTTCAGTGATTCAAGGTGCTTGGATTGCTACCTGTGTGGCTGTAGAGTACGTGCAGAGTGTAGGTACTCTAGCAGACTGCAGTCCGTCTGCCAGAAGTAATAACACCAGCCATTATGTCTCATTACACTAACACAGACGCTTGTCTCCTTTCTTCCCATTGTCCTTGAGGGGTTTCGCTCCCAATTACTAAATTTGTTTTAGGAAAAGGGGGGGGGGATATGAATGGAAGCAATGTCCCGTTAGAATAAACCACTGTTTCTCTGTAGCTTGGAGTAAGAGTGAAAGTGAGGAAGTGGCAGGTTGGAAAAGAATTTGTTAGGGAGATGTCAATCACAAAAGTTAAACAAAACAACTTCCTCCTCCACGGTAAAAGGCAAATGCATTTTAAGTGGATTTTTAATATGCTCTATATATTTGCAGGCCAGTTTGGGAAAAAAACAAAACACACACACACACACATCATGTTTAAAACATCATCTTAATCACCAAAATGGTAATTAAGCTGCATAATCTCTGTTTCTAATTTAGCAATTTATTTAATTCACTGCAATCAGGAAGTATATACAACAACACAGGCTCCCCGAGAATGTGCACTTTTGCAAAAGTGTTGAGTAAAAAAAATAATGAATGCCCAGGAATCAGGTGTCAAACGTGGCGGTGGCAGGTTGATACCATATCATGTTAACCTCTAAAGATTGATGCTGCTCTGCGTGCTCTTAACTCCTGAAGGGGATTATTTAGCTTTCGCTGAAGTTTCACCTCGAGGCAGGAAATTCACACCAGGATTAGAAGTTAATACTTATGACTGCTACTGACGGACATAGCTGGTGAAGGTTAGATGCCTTTTCCTTCTTTTTTCTCCCTCTCTCTCTCTCTCTCTCTCTCTCTCTCTCCCACGTCGTTACTGTTTTTTGGTATTGATTGCCTGCTGCCTCTTCAATTATGCATTCTGCAGCACGGTTCGGAGTGCTCCCGGGTGGGTTTGTCAAAGACAGAAGACACATGTAGTCAGGGCAGTGGGGCTGAGAGTGTCAGAAATCCATACAGGTCACAATCATGTCACCCCATCAGTTTTAATCAGCCAAAGCTGAATACAAGCTGGTGACAGGGCTTAGAGGTATAGGGGGGATATGATTCTGCCTGGCCTGCTGTTCCCCTAGCACACAGGGATCTGGTTTAATACTCGCTGGCTGCCACTGACAGAGACTCATTATCATCTATGTGTGTGTCTTGCAGCGGGGCTGGATGATGAGACGTATATGTACTGGTCTAGGCCTGTTTCCACAGTGTGCTGCTCCCATGCAACGGTGCAATGTGGGCCTTGATTGGTTAACCGGAGTCTTCATCGTCAACAGCAGGTTTGTACACCGGGTGTAATGAAGCATTGTGCAGCCTGTGCTGTGGCAAGGTTGTTTTAAACTTGTCAACAATTCAACTGTCCAGGGTGTGGAAGCAATCTGTCAGAAAGTAAAAGCTCAAAATGGTTGGTTGATTCATGGTAGATGCCTATTAAGCATTAAGTAAGTGTGAACGCTTAGTTATTATTCGTTAGTTAATGCTTCGTTAACTAATGCTTGTAAGCATACACTGTAACAAATGTCCCTGTTAAATTACAGTAAAGAGCTGGCAGCTTCATTTACTGGCTCTTTACTGTAATTTATGACAACAGTGTATTACTGTAAACAGTTTTACAGTATTGTGTTGTATAAATAACTTTACAGTAAATTACTGGCAGCTAAATTTACCTGCTCTTTACTGTCAGTTAACAGTGACAGTTTATTAATGTAAACAATTTTAATGGTACTGTGCTGTATAAATATTTTTACAGTAAAGAGCTGGCAGCTACATTTACCTGCTCTTTACTGTCATTTGACATTGATAGTTTGTTACAAAAATGTACAGTGCTTTATCTTCAAGCCTTTGAGTATGATAATGTCAGCTGTTAAACATTACTATTGTATGTGATATTTACAGTTTCATAATGCTACAAGCTAATTCTAAAAACATTATACATTTCAAAATACAAATAACTGAAGGTTGCTTGAATGGAAATGACTTTGTCAAGAGATCGCCTTTTATTAAAGCTTTTATTCAACCAATGATATTAAACACAACTGATACATTCAAAATCCATAATCATTACTCTTGCATATATTGCCACACAAATACATTGGATAAGGCCACAACTTTAAACACATTCAGATAACACATGTCATGTAATGGAACAATACTGTCAAACAGGGTCAACTTTAACCTGGAACTGTTAACTTGGACTGAACAGTACTTATCTGAACCACCTGCACTTCTTGGGTGGAGATTTGTTGTGGGCGAGATTAAGCCACACTCAAAGTCAAAAAAGTTTTAGATTTCACTCTTGCTGCCTTTTTTTGGATCAGCTTCCTCGACTTCTTTAACACCAGCATCCCCTGAATGGCCTTTGTTCCCTTCTGAGGGTCGATTCCAATATGATCCTAAAAATGTGACAACAGAAAAACCATGTAAGATATTACAATGTAAGATATTACACTGTACAGTAGCTTGCTGTTAATATGTTCCTAATCAAATTTCTCAAAATGTACAGTATTCAAACTGCATCAAGTAAGAACGGAAAATAACTGTTACAGAAATCCTGTATTTTTACAGTAATTTGTCACAGTGTAGGCTGAGCATGGCAGTTAGTTGATGCTTAGTTTACGTTTATTAGGCATTTGCTTAGAATTTATTAACATAAGGTAATGCTTGGTAAATACTAATTGACCTTAATTAAGCAGGGAACTACTTTACGCCTCATGGCTTTTTGGTTTCTTGCCTGTGGTTTGAACAGTGGAAGTCCTTGGAAACATGTGGAGTGGAGTGCGCCATGTTGGTTGATAATTGTATTTTTTTTTTTGTATTTAAAAAAAAAAAAACATAAATTAAGTATTTAAAAAAAAATGTAAGGCTCGATTTGTTTTGCCTGTATTTAAGTAACAAGATTCAGACATCCTTGCTAATGGCTCTTTGATTCTGTACTTTGCCACAAAATGCTTTAGCTAAATGCTTTATCAACATGATCATTGTTAGTAAGTATAACATGTTCACCATTTAGTTTAGCATATTTCCATGAAATCATTTGCTAATCAGCACTAAAGCACGGTACACCTGAGGTAGATGGGTTTTGCAGGTATTAAGTCATATGTTCAGTGTAAAGAAATGTTTTGACCTGATGATGTCTCAGTTTGATACAGTCTTTAAAATTCAACCTGAGCGAGACATTAGTGTTGGCACATAATTTCATGGCAAGGAACAGTTGAGACCAAATCGCAAATGTCAAATTAATGGTAGTGTTTAGGTCAAGGGATCACCAAAGTTAATGGACCGCATCCTCTTCGGATCATGAACATCTGTGCAGAATTTAATGGCAATCCGTCTCGTATAGATGTTGAGATATTTAAGCCTGAACTATATTAGTGGACATACAGACAAAGCCCCCTGTTAGGATGGCTAATAAAAGAGTTTAAAGAGCTCCTATTATACTACTTTTCTGGTCTTAATTTCTCATTAATGACTCCTATATAGCAACCTGACACCAATCACAGCACAAAAAACTATGTCGATTTTCGAAAAACCTCTCACCTGGGCACCTGGGAGCTTTCAGCATTCTCTGTCAACACTCGGCTTCATCCTTCTCCGCCCCCTCGCCCCCCCTCCTGCCAACCCCACTCTGTTGTGATTGGTTACCTTCCGGAAGACTTTCAGCGGTGCGCGGGCAGATTTGAGCAGGCAGGTGGGGGCATGGCAGGAACGTGCCTGAGCACGTTGCAGCATTACCATACATGGAAAATCCGGATTGATCCGGATTGATGTGGATAAAGCCCTAGTGTTTAGTGCTCTGCAAAGCCACCCCAGACGGTCAGCAGGGAATACGTCTTAATGCATGTAAGTCCTTATTTGACACTTTAGTATGGTTAAACATTACTATAAATCATTACAACAACGTTTATAGGTCATACAAGTTGAAAAAGCATAAAGGTACGAACACACTGCACTCGCGGTTGGCCGCGCGAATCGCAGGTTCCGCGCCGCGTGATCATATTGGGTCATATTGTGTCCGCCGCCCGCCGCCCGATCAGAGTAGCCTTCTCCTACTCTGGGGATATGCCGCGCGACGCCGCGTGAAAAACATTGACTTTCTATGTAAACTCGCCGCGCAGCGGTGTGTAGTGTGTTCGCACCTTAATAGGTGCTCTTTAAACACAAATGTATTCAATGCATTTATATATATATATATATATATATATATATATATATATATATATATATATATATATATATATATATATATATATATAATATATATATATACTGTATATAATACTTTTTTACTGATTGAGGTTACTGGATCAACATGACAAATACCCCTACAAACTCCACACTACCTGTGTACAAAAGGTTGGGTCATGACATTGTAATCAATGGATGGCCAGTGGATCATGTTGCGGTTGTGTCTGGTCGTGGATCTTCCCACGGAAGGGTGAGTCTCCCAAGGAGGCCAGTGTTCCTTTGATGAAAACAGTCACAGAGCTCAGAGTGTTGCAAAGGTAAAGGAGTGAAAACACAACAGGGTCAAAAGAGCACATCCGGCCTTCTGTTCTCACTGCCTTGTATTGTGAGGTTTGAGCACAGCACAGTGTAATTACCTTAACACTGCCAAAGAAAAGAGGGTTGATTTTCACAGGCCAGCTGAGCACCTAAGAGCAGGTGTGTCTCAGATACAGTTTCAGACTCTTTTTTTGTCTCTATCCAATACACTTTCCAGCTGGTGAAACTGCTGCTTGATCCAAGTGCTTATCAGGATTTCAACAAAGGCTAATCAAGAGTTTGGCTGAGTTTCTTTATGTTTTCATCTTTTTCAAAGAATCTCACTGTCTTTGAAAGAACTGTGGCTAGTGGGACTGTGATCGTTGTGTGTGTAAAAAAACCCCATCAATAAATTTCCCACTCTGACTTAACTGTTTCCGTTGAGTGTGTAACAATATATACTAACAGAGTGATCAGAAGAACGCTTTCTGGCGTTTCCACCTTGGGCTTTGGAAGGCAAACACCGGATCTCTTCCTGTAAGGGGATATCAGCTGAGGAAAGAACCATTTCAAGTCTTTTGTAAAGCAAAGTGAAGGTCTGTTTTCAGACCTTAAGGATTATTGTTTTAGCCTATAGAAGAGGACTCTAAACAAACATGTCAAGCATTAAACTCATTGTGTCATGAGTCTATCTTCAAATAATATACATGCTACTTACTATTTTGTATATATTTACAGTGATTTTCTGGCTTTAAACGTTGGTTATAGACGTGTGTGTGTGGAGGTGTGTGTGTTTGTGTATGTGTGTGGGTTATACTGTGCGTCACTGATTAGCTTTCCAAATGCAAAAAACACCAACTCAAGTGCAGGTTGAGAATAAGCATTTTGACATACGGTAGGCTATTGGTCTTACGGTTTGAGTGGGACTGCTGGTTACATACCATCACTCTGTCATCATATCCTGCCTGCGGTGACACTTTGTGTAAGCAAAAACAAGCCTGGGAAGCAGCCAGAGACACAACATCCTCTGCCACAGGGTGACTCTCGCTGACCCTACATACAAAGTGCTCAAAAATAAACCCTACACATCAGCAAACACAAACCCGAATGTTTGTTCAGAGTCTTATCTCAAACTGTACATTTCCTTTTGGGGTCGTACGACGTGCTCTGGATGCTTAATGTTTGGGCCTGTAGGATGCATTATGGAGATTCCAAGACGATATGTACAGCTCACTTCCCTCTGCAGATTCCCAAGGCGGGTCTAAGAATACAGTAGAAACAGACTTTAACCCTGATATATAGTTTGTAAAATGGGGGGCTCAGTAACTCATTCTTTGTAGCATGAATAGCTGTTTCTGTGCTGCAAGTTGAAAGCTTGTATTCGGAAGTTTGTGGATAGGTGTAAAAGTGAAGGATTTTTTTCTGCTTTGACTCAGATTTCACTTCTAGCAATTTCATAAATACAAGCCCAGGTCCTTAATGTCTATCGCAGACATGCCTACATCAGTGCACGCACACACACACACACACACACACACACACACACACACACACACACACACACACACACACACACAGACGCATATCCACGAAGAGAAGCAGCCATGGGACAATAACCTATGGAGCTGCACTGTGTCTCTGTCCCTACCCACGTCTCACATGACTGCTATGACCTCATTCCACCTGAGCCAAGCACACAGCTGCCTCCCAGAAGGCCTCAGGGCCAGAGGCGAGGGGTGCCAACCATAATGGTCCACGCCTTCAAACCCAGTCTGCAGAGCTCATTGTCATCACGCCACCTCCTTCACAACCAAACACACCAAGCTCAGGCTGCGTAAACTAAAAAGAAAAACATATTGGTTTTCCTTATAACCCTAAAACTACATGGAATATTTACTTAGGTGCAGTTATTGGCTGTCACAAATATAGAAACATAAAATGAAATCAAAAAACATCTGCAGAAAGGTCTGCACCAGCTGTTCCTACGTTCAAGCTTAGCTCAGTTCTTACCAAAGTGTTTAATAAGTGGATATTTACGCATTAGACACTTTAAATAGGTTTTAAGTGTTGCAACACACAAAGTATAGCTCTTAAATAGAAAATAGGTGTTACCCATTCAGATTTAGGAAATATGATCAACACATCTGACCAGACACTTGTTCTAAATCGTATTCCATAATGATGTACACTGGGTAGATTTTTAATACGTTTTATTTTAATGACTGCTGTTGTTTAGGCTAGCATGTTGGGCTATGTTCCTCTTGATTCAAACTACATCATCATCTGTGGAACACACATTTGTCAATCATGAGTTTGCTATTTGTAAAACTGTGACAAGTGACATCACTAAAGTATCTGAGAGTAATGTGTAAAAGTTTACTGTCACACGAGCTACTGTTGTCTATATATGAAACAGTTCCAGGAACGATGTTTAGTTCCCCCAGTACCCAAACGTATTTCCACACAGCATTAGCAAAATGTGGGGCTTACATCAGTGTCAGAACTGAATCGCTTTAAGGGCGGTAAAACATGAAGTCATCAGCATTAAGTGGAGCTGTTTACATTGGCCGGCTGGAAATATACACACAGGGGTGTTTTTTTATTTATTAGTCATGTCACTTTGACAGGTAAACACCAGCTTTGCCTCACCCCAATTACTCTTTATTGAACAGTTAAACGTGGTGAAAGACAAGCAAGTTCTGTTAGATTCACTTGAGCATTCCCAGTAAATGCTTTTCAAATGTAAACATTTCCAGTTCATGACTGCAGTAACGTCACTGTTAGCTTGAGCAGAGGTCAACCGTGAATTACACAAAGCAAGTCAAATAAGAGGATGCATAAACATTTACAGCCTGGGGAAAAAGCATGGCTGAAAAATACTTGGACCGTGGCCACTCTCCTGTCCACATCATGTTTCAGGTAGTGAGTAATCCTCGTCTCGCCACTTCTAGGTCTGGTGTTGCCGCTTCAGTGAAATCACTCTTTTCTTGGCAAGTGTATCATGCTGTAGAACAAGCCTCTCTCCTATTACAAAAGGCTGGGCTTAATAAGCGGCCAGGCTATATCAGCGCTGTATTCAATTTCCTCAGATCTTGGAAAACGCTGCTGTAAAAAGTAGCTGAAATTTACTGCTTGGCCCCCTCAGGTTTTCATAAAGGGAGATTCCCTTGTGTTGGTTCTTTTATTCCTGCCAGAAAGATAGCTTTGCACACTTCATTGGGCCTGTGGGAGAAATATGGAAATTTTACAGTAAGAAGTTTAGGCGCAGTGTAATTGGCGTCGGGCCAGGGTGAGACGCCCCCACCACCACTGTGTCCTGCAGCATTAGAGGCCCCAGAGCCTCCTTTGAATTTGCATGCTAAAACATACAAGCTCTCCTAATTGGATCAGGCTTTTAGTTCAAACTTTGAAAACTAAAGCTTTACATGTGAGTGAAAATGCATGTGCTATTGTACAGTAGGCCTACACGCATCTCCCAGAGGTGTTACTCTAAATGTAGTATGCTGAATTTGTTAGCACTTTCAGTGGTGGGGAACTTTAGTCGTTACTGTTGACAAAGCAATCTCACATCAAGATCCATTTAGGAGCTGATCACATATTTCTTTATCAGTGTATAGAGTTTACCCTGACAGTCATGGGATTGTATATGTATACAATTGTATTTATTAAGAGCACTATACAGAAATACTGTATAGTTCACCTTTGTGGAAAAGCATTTTGTTAGTTTTCTTGCTGGTAGTGATATGAGATAATCTATTAAATATTAAAGCACAACCAGCAGCTGTTTTGCTTACGTTCAAAAACAAACCACATTCACCTGGCCATGCCCAAAGCATTTAGTTTCGTCACTGGGGTTGTATGGTTCTCTTTCTGACAGAGCCATGCTAGCTTGGACCCCAGGAAGATTAGCTTTTAATTGGGATCCTAAACAAATCAAATCAATTAAAGCTGCTTTCTGTTGTTGTGCCAAATGAACTGTTTCCTCGCTATAACTTCACATTTAGCACAGAATGATGGTTTGTTTCTGATCTTGGAAACAGTTATTACAATTGATGAAAACAGTCGAAGCCAAAACTCACTTTAGTAGCTGTTCTGGACCTTTCAATCATATCGTATGAGTCAAGGCCTATAGCAGGGCCGGCGGTAGCCAGGGGCCAGGGTGGGCCGTGCCCACCCAAATGTGGGCTGTGCCCACCCAACCAAAAAAAAAAAAATAATAATTATTTATTTATTTATTTATTTTTAGGTGGAAGTCCAGACCCACTATCGGACGGACTTGTTCGTTCGCTGTCCAAGAAAATGTCAAATAAAATTCAGACAATTAATTAATACTAAAGAATATACCATTCTTCTAATTGTATTATTGGGTGGGCAGGACAGCCTGCCTCCAAGTTACCCACCCGCTTATAGTGGTCACTGGTCAGCAGAGCCGGCCCGAGACATAAGCGAAATGAGCGGTTGCTTAGGGTCCCGAATGCCAGGGGGGCCCCCCCAATTTTTTTTTTTAGTTTGTGTGTTTGATATCAACATCATATTATGTAAATGTAAATTATCATACAATAAAAGGAATACAATTGAATCAGTTCATCTGGGAGGTAATCCGAGGTTAACTGATCACGTCACGTTCAAGTCCATGGCATGCACAGTGTGTATTGAGTTTATTTAAAAATATTTGAAAATGGGGCTGCCCTCAGTTGCCCATGCACTGTGTATACTGTAGTCTATAGCCTATTTCAGCCTTGTCTGTGGAAAAAAAGATAACTGGACAACAGAGTTATTCTGCTTCGTTCCTCTCACTGCATTTAAATTAATTCATTATATTACAGAAAAATATGTCCCGTAAAAGAAAAGAGCACCAAGCCCATCCCAGAGGACCCTGCATAATATTTTATTTCAAATGTATATTTCTATGGAAAATCCATGTGTCTTTCTTCAATAGCTTCTAATTCATCCGACCCAGTGTCTCCAAATTATTTGTTCACACAAAATTCCCCTCTAGCAGGGTCTTGACCTCGGCTGGCTACTATTTTCACCCAGCTGGACATCAGAGGCAATAGTGGAAAGTAGTGTGTATAGTATATAGCTCTGGACTACCACCATCCAGGTTGCCCAGTCCCAAAGCTTTCTCTGCAATCAGCTCAGGCTGCCTACAGTTAATACTGCGATTAAGAAAAATATAATTTATATTATATGTTATTCATAAACATTTTGGAAAAAAACATGCAAGAATCAAATCTCCCACACAGCAACACTCAAAGTTTATTTGCATATTGTGTTCTACACAATTCACAGTAAATGTGCCAAAAAGCAGACGCAGAGATCTTACAAGGGCAAAAAATTTCGGCTCGCGCGCTCTACGCGCACTCGCATCTTCGGCCTCCCTGAAAAGTGTGCCCACCTAAAATTTCTACAGGCCCACCCAAGTCTGACTTTCTAGAACCGGGCCTGGCCTATAGTAGTTATAATGATGACTGCAGTTTAATACAGTTGTATTGAAATTGTCACATGTATCTTGGGAGACAGTTACCCTATTTGGAAGCTTAGTTTAGCACAAGTTCCTATTTGAGTAAGCTATAACAGTAGAAGTAGCTTACCAATTGTAAGCCCTTTCACAGAAACACAAATAGACCTACTGCTATTGCACCAGTGGATGCTGTTCACTTTTATTAGGAGGTTAACTGAAACAGGAAAAGCTTGTTTTCCTGATGAATATGTGACAAAATCAGAAACAGTAGGTACTGTGCAGATGTTTTAGGCAGGTGTGAAAAAATGCTGTGAACTAAGAATTAATTGTTTATTTGTTATACATTTTAAAAAATGCTAAGTGAGGGAACAAGGTAGTTGTACTGGATAAACAAAGTCTCTCCCAAACCAAGATTTCAAAGCAGACTGGGGGTTCAAGATGTGCTGCTCTTTTGGTGAAGCACAAAGAAATGGGCAATGTTGAGGATCGTAGACGCCATGACGGTCGGCCATCACTAATCAAACCTTTTTCCCTTCGAAATCGGAAGATGTCCAACAATGCCATCAGCTCAGAACTGGCAGAAACCAGTGGGACCAAGGTACACCCATACTGTCCGGACAAGTCTGGCAAGAAGGGGTCAGCTGGGTTGCAGCCTGAAAGCCATACCTCCAACATGGAAACAAGGTCAAGCAACTCAACTATGCACAACAACATAGGCACTGGGTCTCAGAACAATAGCAGCAGGTGCTCTGGACTGATCAGTCAAATTTTTAAATATTTGGCTGTAGCAGAAGGCAGTTGTTCGCCAAAGGGCTGGAAAGAAGTACAATAATGAGTGTCTGCAGGCAAAAGTGAAGCATTGCGGAGATTCCTTGCAAGTTTGGGGGCATTTCTGCAAATGGAGTTGAAGATTTAGTTAGGATTAATGCTGTTCTCAATGCTGAGAACAGTAAATGGATGTACATGGGCCCCACTGGTTTCTGACAGTTCTGAGTTGATGGTACTGCTGGATTTAGATTTCTCTTCTGTTCATTCGTTAATGTATGAAAAATAAACTATTAAAACCTTGGTTTGAGAAAGCATTCTTTGTTTTTCTTTACACCTGTCTACAACTTTTGCACAGTACTGTATAACTTTAACTTATACATAACTTTTGGCAATCACCTAGACTTGAGCCTCATCACGATAAAGAAAAACGTCATGCAGCTGAAAATGCAGTAACTAAGTGCCCCTCTGGCTGTTTAACATGAGCCATGCTATCACGAATCATGATGCAACAGCCTGCAAAGTGAACTGCTGCAGAATATCTGTACAGTGGCAGAGTACAGTAGAAGGTACAGTCTCCTAACTCGTGGCCTGCAGGAGTCTGTCCTCGTGAGTTCGTATCAACAGAACCAGATAGCTGAATAATGTTTCACCATCAACTGACCTGAGTTCGACATTGGAAGCATAAAGTGCTCCAGGTTCGTTGCAGCTTTCAGTAAAAAAATTACTAAATGGCAGAATGACCCTGACAAACATTCAGACACAGCACAGGTGAAATGAATGTTGATAGTAGTGAGTCATGCATGGTGAGATAACATCACAAATGGCTCTACTACACTATGCTGACTGACAGTGGAGCTGCAAGAGATGTTGGCCAAGGGAAGGGGAACATTAGGTGTGTGTGCTCAAAGCTTGTCAATCAGGGAAGGGCAGAGGTGGAGCAGGGTGAAAATAGGGAAATATGACTGGAGTAGACAAGCCCTTCTCAATCTTCTCGGGCAGACCCACAATTTTGATGTTTTGTCTTCGTGATCGCTCTTCGAGCTAGGTCACACACTTTGGCTTTCAAGAGTTTGTTCTGTGTAGACAGCTTGTTTGCTCAACCAATTAATGAAGTAAACTTTAGGGATATACCATTTGGAGTTTTTCGGATACGTGGCAGGTAGTGAGATCACTATTTTTACAGTCTTTACTTTAAATATTCAACTTAGTGAATCTAATACAAACTGAGGTCACATCGATAACTGTGCACACATTCACACTGCCAGCTTTTTTCTAAATGATAGATAACAAAACAAGCAAACAGCACCATTTGTCTTGTTAACTCCCTCTGTGAAGCACCCAGACCACAGCACTGAATTCAGGATGTGAATTATATTAAGCTTAATTTTTTCTAACTAGCTGAACTTTTGCTTGTGAAGAAAAAAATAATATGGGAGCCAAGCGAGGGCCACCATCCATCATGGATCATCGTTAAAGAAACCCCCTGGCCACCAATCACACACAAATATACACACAGAGAGCACACACTCAAGCAGGATGTCGGTGCACTCTCTTCCTCGCAGCATGGGCAAACAACCGATCTGTGTATTTTTCACAGTCCGCACGGCAGCCACCCCTGCCCAGGGAGCTGTTAGTCCAGAAAAGTGACGTTTCTTTCCGGCCGTTTTGTGGGGGAATAATGGCACGCAGAGGCCAAGCTCCACAGTGACCAGGGGGGCCTGTTATTCCTAGCAACCGCCTGAGCTGCTCAGGACATTAGTCAACCGTTTTGGATACTTGTAAAGCGTTGATCCCTGACTTCATCTTAGTGGGGGGGGGGCATATTTTTCCAGTCTTGGCTTGGAGGAATTAGATGCATATTAAAGTGATTTATTTTCGCTCAATACCTCTTGATTTGTAATGAGCACCGCCCCAAGGCCATGACTAAAACAAACTTTGTCCTATTGATTGGCTGTTGAAATGTCTGTTCTTGACTCACGTTGTGAAAGATTGCATTTTTATTGAAGTCAATAAGTCCTAATGTATAATTTACATGTGGAGCAACCAATGAATTATAAGACCTAGCATTCATCAGTTCAACCCAACAACAGATATTTCTTTCAGCACAACTTCTTTTTTTTCTGGCTCAGTATAATATTGACTTTCCAAAAACACAGTCATTTTGAAGGCATGGTAATAAAACATGCAGAACCTTCATTAGCCTTTCAACAGCACCTCAATTCAGCCGACAAGCTGTCTAACATTGTAATTTATGGACAATTGTTGTTTAAGACCGTCTCTTGTGTGGCCTCGGAGTGCAGGTATTATCGTAAACATACCAGTATGTCTGCAGAAAGTAATGCATCAGTATCTGTATATTTCCTGGTCTCCGCTATTGTTTTGAGGCTTTATGGGAAGTAGTTGAAAGTAGACCTGTCAATTCCTGGGTATACATAATAATAAATAATAAAAACAAATAAAAGTGCAAATTGAAACTTGGTTGATGTTTGAGGTGTGTACTTGAATACGGAAGACTATATACACATGTACTTTGAGCTGGGGTTAGGGGGGCTTAAATGCATTTTATATTTATTAACCTTTATTTATACTCGAGAGATCATTGAGGGGTGAACCTCATTTACAATGACGTCGGGTCAACAAATGCAAAGCAAAAAACAACAATACATACACAATATACAATGCAAATCAAATACACATAACAAGCTGATAAAGAGACAAAACAATTGAAACTTTTAGACAGCAAGTTAGTATGGCTGCAATTCATATTAAATGGGTGAAGTACAATGTAGCCTAATTAAAACAGTTACAGGTAGAGTTCTGCAGATTTAAGATAATATGTCTACATTTGTTAAAGGATATGAACGTATTCATTTAATTGTGTTGCTGTAAGTTGTTCCAGGAGTCAGGGGTACTGAAGCTAAAAGCTGTCTTTCCAAGCTCAGACCGGTCTTGAGGAACATATAACATGAGCATGTCAGTGGTCTGATAAAGCCCATCTGAAATGTGCAGCATTGCAGTCAAATAATGTGGTAGCTTCCCAGTCAGTCAGGGCTTTATAAATGCAATTGTGAAAATGTGAGTCACGTCTTTAAGAGAGGACCACCCAACCTTTTCATATAAAACACAAT